>CM033473.1:225834575-226006521 GCA_019447015.1 Hymenochirus boettgeri | reverse complement strand
AAAAAGGAATTGCACTTGTGACTTCTTATTCTATATCTATTAATAGTATATTAATGTGTGTGTGCATTTTTTAGTGATGTCCCTATGACATCAGCATGACATCAGTGTGACATCATTATTTTAAATAAATAAAAAATTGGCCCAAAAAAGCATTGCACTTGTTGCGACTTCTTATTCTATATCTGTTAATAGTGTTTTAATGTGTGTGGTTGCATTTTTAGTGATGTCACTATGACATCAGCAGTTTATAAAGTAAGCATTTATGCTGCTATGGCAGCCGGGTAGATGGAAGTAAACATTCTGGTTGCCATGGCAACCTTGCTGTTGATAGTAAACAGTTTGGTTGCTCTGGCAACCAGGCAGTTGATAGTAAACATTCTAGTTGCTATGGCAACCGGGCAGTTGATAGTAAACATTCTGGATTTTAGTAAACCTTTTTGCTATGGTGCAAACCGGGCTGTTGAGAGGAAACATTGTTGGTGGCTAGGGGCAATCAGGCAGGTTAATAAACATTCTAGGTTGCTATGGCAACCTTGCTAGATAGTAAACATTGTGTTGCTATGGCAACCAGGCAGGTTAAAAGTAACATTCTAGTTGCTATGGCAACCCGGGCTTAAAAGTAAACATTCTAGTTGCTATGGCAACCGGGCAGTTAATAGTAAACATTCTGGACTAGTAAACCTTGGCTATGGGACGATTTCTTTTTCTATACTGGTAATAGTGTTTAAATGTGCGGTGCATTTTATGTGATGTCACTAGGATATCAAGCATGACATCCTAATTTTGAAAAATTAAAGTGGACCCAAAAACCATTGCACTTGGTGTGACCTTAGTTTATAACGTGTTAATAGTGTTTAAAGGGTGTGGTTGCATTTTAGTGATGTCACTATGACATCAGCATGACATCATAATTTTGCAAGATTTGAATTTGACTCAAAAAGAATTGCACGTCGACTTCTTATTCTATATCTGTTAATAGTATTTTAATGTGTGGTGCATTTTTTTAGTGATGTCACGATGACATCAGCATGACATCAGTGTGACATCATTATTTTAAATAATAAAAAATTGGCCCCACCAAAAGCATTGCACTTGTTGCGACTTCTTATTCTATATCTGTTAATAGTGTTTTAATGTGTGTGGTTGCTTTTTTAGTGATGTCACTATGACATCAGCAGTTTATAGTAAACATTTCCATTTCTATGGCAGCTGGGTAGATGGAAGTAAATATTCTGGTTGCCATGGCAACATTGCTGTTGATAGTAAACATTTTGGTTGCTATGGCAACCAGGCAGTTGATAGTACACATTCTAGTTGCTATGGCAACCGTGCAGTTAATAGTAAACATTCTGGATTTTAGTAAACCTTTTTGCTATGGTGCGATTTCTTTTTGTATATCTGGTAATAGTGTTTAAATGTGTCTGGATGCATTTTTTGTGATGTCACTATGACATCAGCATGACATCCTAATTTTGAAAAGATTAAATTTTGACCCAAAAAACCATTGCACTTGGGTGCGACTTCTTAGTCTATAACTGTTAATAGTGTTTAAATGTGTGTGGTTGCATTTTAATGATGTCACTATGACATCAACATGACATCATAATTTTGCAAAGATTTGAATTTTGACTCAAAAAGGAATTGCACTTGTGACATCTTATTCTATATCTTTTAATAGTATTTTAATGTGTGTGTGCATTTTTAGTGATGTCACTATGACATCAGCATGACATCAGTGTGACATCATAATTTTGCATAAATTTAAAATTGGCTCAAAAAAGCAATATACTTGTTGCAACCTCTTATTCTATATCTGTTAATAGTGTTTTAATGTGTGTGGTTGCATTTTGTAGTGATGTCACTGACATCAGCAGTTTATAGTAAACATTTTGGTTGCTATGGCAACCGGGTAGATGAAAGTAAACATTCTCTTTGCCATGGCAACCTTTCTGTTGATAGTAAATATTTTGATTGCAATGGCAACCAGGCAGTTCATAGTAAACATTCTAGTTGGTATGGCAACTGGGCAGTTAATAGTAAACATTCTGGATTCTACGGCAACCGGATGGTTTACAGTAAACCTTCTTTTTGCTATGGTGCAACTTCTTATTCTATATCTGGTAATAATGTTTAAATAAGTCTGGGTGCATTTTTTTGGGATGTCACTATGACATCAGCATGACATCATAATTTTGCAAAGATGACATTTTGACCCAAAAAGCATTGCACTTGGTGCGACTTCTTAGTCTATATCTGTTAATAGTGTTTAAATATGTGTGGATACATTTTTTGTGATGTCACTATGACATCAGCATGACATCATAATTTTGCACGGATTTGAATTTTGACTCAAAAAGGAATTGCACTTGTGACTTCTTATTCTATATCTGTTAATAGTGTTTTAATGTGTGTGGTTGCATTTTTAGTGATGTCACTATGACATCAGCAGTTTATAGTAAACATTTTGGTTGCTATGGCAACCGGGTAGATGAAAGTATACATTCTGTTTGCCATGGCAACCTTTCTGTTGATAGTAAACATTTTGGTGGCAATGGCAACCAGGCAGTTGATAGTAAACATTCTAGTTGGTATGGCAACTGGGCAGTTAATAGTAAACATTCTGGATTCTAGTAAACCTTTTTGCTATGGTGCGATTTCTTTTTCTATATCTGGTAATAGAGTTTAAATGTGTCTGGGTGCATTTTTTGTGATGTCACTATGACATCAGCATGACATCCTAATTTTGAAAAGATGAAATTTTGGCCCAAAAAACATTGCACTTGGTGCGACTTCTAAGTCTATAACTGTTAATAGTGTTTAAATGTGTTTGGGTGTATTTTTTAGTGATGTCCCTATGACATCAGCAGTTTATAGTAAACATTTTGGTTGCTATGGCAACCGGGTAGATGAAAGTATACATTCTGTTTGCCATAGCAATCTTTCTGTTGATAGTAAACATTTTGGTTGCAATGGCAACCAGGCAGTTGATAGCAAACATTCTAGTTGGTATGGCAACTGGGCAGTTAATAGTAAACATTCTGGATTCTATGGCAACCGGATGGTTTATAGTAAACCTTCTTTTTGCTATGGTGCAACTTTTATTCTATATCTGGTAATAATGTTTAAATAAGTCTGGGTGCATTTTTTTGGGATGTCACTGTGACATCAGCATGACATCATAATTTTGTAAAGATGACATTTTGACCCAAAATGCATTGCACTTGGTGTGACTTCTTATTCTAAATCTGTTAATAGTGTTTTAATGTGTGTGGTTGCATTTTTTGTGATGTCACTATGACATCAGCATGACATCATAATTTTGCAAGGATTTGAATTTTGACCACTCAAAAATGAATTGCACTTGTGCCTGATCTTTATTCTATATCTATTATAGTAATTTACTTAATGTGTTGTGCGTTTTTTTATGATGTCACAATGACTCGCATGACATCACGTGACTCATAGTTTTGCAAAGATGTATATTTTGGTCCAAAAAAACATTGCACTTGGTGCACTTCTTGTCTATATCTGTTAATAGTGTTTAAATGTGTGTGGGTAAACATTTTTTGTGATGTCACTATGACATCAGCATGACATCTAATTTTGCAAGGATTTGAATTTTGACTTAAAAGGAATTGCACTTGTGACTTCTATTCTATATCTATTAATAGTAATTTTAATGTGTGTGTGTGCATTTTTGTTTATGTCACTATGACATCCGCATGACATCAGTGGACACCATTTTGAATAAAATTATATAATTGGCCCAAAAAAGCATTGCACTTTTTGCGACATCTATACTGTTATAGTGTTTAAAGTGTGTGTGGTTGCTTTGTTAGTGATGTCACTATGACATCAGCCAGTTTATAGTAAGCAATTTCGTTGCTATGGCAGCGGGGTAGATGGAATTAAACATTCTGTTTGCTATTGCAACCTTGCTGTTAATAGTAAACATGTTTGGTTGCTATGGCAACCGTTGCAGTTATATAAAACAATTTTAGTTGCTTAACAACCAGGCAGTTAATTAAACATTCTATTTGCTATGGACAACCGAGCAGTATAATAGTAAACATGTCTGATTCAGTAAACCTTTTTGCTATGGTGCCGATTGTTCCTTTTTCTATATCTGGTATAGTGCTTAAATGTGTCTGTTGCATTTTATGGTGATGTCCACTATGACACCAGCATGACATCCTAATTTTGAAAAGATTAAATTTTGACCCAAAAAACAATTGCACTGGTGCGCCTTCTTAGTTTTTATAACTGTTTAATAGTGTTTAAATGTGTGGTGGTTGCATTTTTAGTGATGTCCCTAGGACATCAGCATGACACCATCATTTTGCAAAATTACAATTTTGACCCAAAAACATGACTTGGTGCGACTTTCTTAGTCTATATCTGATAATAGTGTTTAAATATGTGTGTGGTTACATTTTTTGTGATGTCACTATACATTCAGCAACATCAGCGTGACATCATAATTTGCAAAGATTATATTTTGGTCCAAAAAACATTGGCACTTTGTGCGACTTCTTATGTCTATATCTGTTAATAGTGTTTAATGTGTGTCGGTCACTTTTTTTCAACTATGGACACTACAGGCATTACATCATAATTTTGCAGATTTAATTTTTGACTCAAAAAGAAATAATGCACTTGTGACTTCTTAATTCTATACGATTAATATAGTATTTAATGTGTGGTGCATTTTTGTGATGTCCTATGACATCAGCATGACATCATTTGTGACACACTTATTTTGATAAGGGCATTATAAATTGCCCAAAAAGCACTTGCACTTGTTTGCGACCTTTCTCTATATTCTATATCTTTTTAATAGTGTTTTAATGTGTTTGGGTCCATTTTTTTAGTAATTCCTAGACATCACATGACATCAAGCGTGACATAATTTTGCAAAAATATAATTTTGGCCCAAAAGCATTGCACTGTGGCAAGTTCTTAGTCCTAGAACTGTTTAATATTGTTTAAATGGTGTGTGGTATCTGTTTTAGTGCATGTCGACTATGACATCAGCAGTTTTAATGTAGCCAATTTCGTTGCTTGGCAGCGGGTGATAGAAGTAACATTCTGTTTGCTATTGCACCGTGCGTGTTAATAGTAAACATTGTTGTTGCTATGGCACCGTGGCAGTTTAATAGTAAACATTTAGTTGCTATAAACAACCAGGCAGTTAAAATGTAAACATTCTAGTTTGCTTGGCAACCGGGCAGTTCATAGTAAACATCCGGATTCTAGTAGACCTGTTTTGCTATGGTGCGATTTCGTTTTTTCTGATATCTGGGCAATAGCTGCTTAAATGTGTTCTGGTGCTTGTTATTGATGTCCACTGGAGCATCAGCACGACATCCTAATTTTGAAAATCTTAAATTTTGACCCAACAAACAATTGCACTTCGTGTGCGAACTATTCTTAGTTTATACTGTTAATTGTGTTGTTATAATCGTGTGGTGGTTTTGCGTTTTTAGTGTGGCACTGATGACATCAGCATGGACACCATAATTTTTGGCAAGATACATTTTTGAGCAAAAGCATTGCACTTGTGCACTTCTAGTCTAATATCTGATATAGTGTGTTGTAAATTTGGTGTGGGTAACATTTGTTGTGAGTTCACTCTGACATCATTGCATGACATTAACGTGACATCATAATTTGCAAATGATTATTTTTGGGGTCCAAAAAAACATTGCACTTGGTGCGACTCTATACTGTCTATCTTCATACGCTCTAATATCTTTAAGTAGTTTTAATGTGTGTCGGTACATTTTTGCACTACGTGCTCCGGCAAGGGTGCAATGCATACGCATTTCAATCGAAGATTGTGAAAAACATATATAATGACTCAAAGGAATTGGGCACTTGGTGTACGGGTTCTTTTTCTATCTCTTTAATGTATTTTAATGTGTGTAGTGCATTTCTTTTAGAATAGGATGTCACTATGACACAGCATGACATCACTGTGAACATCATTATTGTTAAATATCAAAAATTGGCCCAAAAGCATTGCACTTGTTGCGACTTTCTTATCTATTCAAAAAATAGTTTCAATAGTGTTTTTTATGGGTGTGTGGGTTTGCTTTTTTAGTATGTCACATACATCAGCAGTGTTATTAGTAAACATTCCATTTCGTATGGCAGGCTGGGTGATGGAATTAATATTCTGGTTGCCAGGGCAAGCCTTGCTGTTGAATGGTTAACGTTTTGGTTTGCTCTGGCCAACCAAGCAGTTGAGTAGTAAACGATTCTAGTTGCTATGGCAACCGTGCATTTGGATAGTACACAATTCTGGATTTTAGTAAACCTTTTGCTATGGTTGCGATTTTCGTTTTTCTAATATCTCTTATAGTGTTTCAAATGTGTCTGGTGCTTTTTTTTGAACACTGTCACTATGACATCAGCATGACAATCTCTAAGTTTGAAAAGATAAATTTTGGACCCAAAACCATTGCACTTGGTGACGACTTATCTTGAGTTTTATATACTGTTAATAGTGTTAATCTTATTCTATCAAAATCTTTAATAGTAATTTTATTTTGTGGTGGTGTCATTTTTTAGTGACTGTCACTATGACTCAGCTACACAGTGTGACAACATTTTTTGATAAATTATAAATTGGCCCCAAAAAGCATTCACTTGTTGCGACTGAGTCTTTTATTACATGTTAATTGTGTTTCAAATGTGTTGGGGGTCAATTTTTATTAGTAATGTCACTAGACACAGCGTGACATATTATTTTGGCAAAAAATTAATTTTTGGTGCCAAAAGCATGGCCCTTGGGGGCAAGTTCTTAGTCTAATACTGTTAATAGTGTTAACAAATGTGTGTCGGGTTCGTGTGTTAGTGAAATGTCACATTACACATACAGCCATTTATAGTACGCCATTTTTGGTTGCTAGCGGGGTGTGAGGATGGAATAAACATTCTGGTTGCCATTGCAACCTTGTCTGTTGATAGTAACATTTTGGTTGCTATGGCAACCGGAGCAGTTAATAGTAAATTTAGTTGCTATAGCTTACCAGCAGTTAAAAGTAAACATCTAGTTTGCTATGGGCAACCGTGCATTTAATAGTAAACCTTCTGGATTCTAGTAACCTTTTTGCTATGGGACGATTTCTTTTTCTATATCTGGTAATAGTGCTTAAATGTGTCTGTGCATTTTATTTGATGTCACTATAACATCAGCATGACATCCTAATTTTGAAATATTAAATTTTGACCCAAAAACCATTGCACTTGGTGGCGACTTTCTTAGTTTATAACTGTTAATCGTGTTTAAATGGGTGTGGTTGCATTTTTAGTGATGTCACTATGACATCAGCATGACACATAGATTTTCAAAGATTACAAGTTTGTACCCAAAAAGCAATTGCACTTGGTGCGACTTCTTAGTCTATATCTGATAATAGTGTTTATAATGTGTGTGTGTTACATTTTTTTGTGATGTCACTATGACATCAGCATGACATCAGCGTACATCATAATTTTGCAAAGATTTATTTTGGTCCAAAAAAACTTGCACTTGGTGCGACTTCTTAGTGTATATCTGTTACAGTGTTTAAATGTGTGTCGGTAACATTTTTGTCACTATGACATCAGCATGACATCCATATTTGCAGGATTTTGATTTTGACTCAAAAATTGCACTTGTGACTTCTTATTTCTATATCTATTAATAGTAATTTTAATGTTGTGTGCATTTTTTTATGATGTCACTATGACATCCAGTTTAAAAGTAAGCTTTATGCTGCTATGGCACTGTAGATGGAAGTAAACATTCTGGTTGCCATGGCAACCATTGCGGTTGATAGTAAACAGTTTGGTTGCTCTGGCAACCAAGCATTTTGATATAAACATTCTAGTTGCTTGGCAACCGTGCAGTTGATAGTAAACATTCTGGATTTTTAGTAAACCTTTTGCTATGGTGCAATTTCTTTTTCTAATAATCTGGTATAGTGGTTTAAAAATGGTCTGTGCTTTATGTGATGTCACATACATCAGTATGACATTCCTAATTTGAAAAGATTAAATTTTTGACCCAAAAACCCATTGCACTTGGTGCGACTTCTTAGTTTATAACTGTTAAATAGTGTTAAATCTTATTCTAGTCTTTTACATTATTTGGTGTGTGTGCATTGTTTTAGTGATGTCACTATGACATCAGCATGACATCAGTGTGGACAACCATTAGTTTGAATAATATAACTTGGCAATTGCTTGTACTAACTTGTTGTCATCTGTAGTGTTAATGTGTGGGTCCCATTTTAGTATTACCTTGACATAGCATGACATCAGATAAATGATAAAGCATTAGCCAAAAGATGTACTCTGATTGTGGGCCAAAGATTGGCCTTGGTTAGTTTCCTTGATTGCTTACTTTTTGGTGCGTGTGTTTATCTCTGGTGTTCTTTTTCTTATAGTCCTATTAATTGGCAGCATGATAGGTGCAATTTTTGTGGGATAGATGGTAGAACACGCATAAAGCGTTTGCCTTGGTTCGAGTCTGGGTAACTGTTATAGTGTTCTATGTGTGGTGGGGGTTGCTTGTGTGGGGCATGCTAATGCGGGCCATGTGATGTCGGGTGATGAGCTTAGGGTCAGGCCGTGTTGCTTGCAATATTGTTTGTCTACTAGTGGCAGCGGATGAGTACCTGTCTTTGCACCCAATTGGGCGCCCGCCACTTATAGCATGACACATCGTTGTATACCCGAGTACTGCCATCAGGTGTCTTAGGTCAGCCTGTGGCATGGCTTTCTAGTAACATAATGTCTATTGACTAAGCCTGAATCAATCAAGGTGTACTTACATGGGTACCCTGAAATACTTACATTGAGTGAAACAGTCAATCTGCACTGCGGCGTATCTAGTCCTGCTGCAATGTCTTCCGATAGGAAATTGTGTTGATCTAAACGTGTGTATGTCATGTGCATTTATTTTTCTATCGGTGATAGTGGCTAAGTTCTATGGTATTATTAGCACTTGACAGCATGTGACCACATCCTATTTTTGAAAGATATAAATTATTGACCCAAGAAAAGCATGCACTTGGTTGCGACTCTTATTATACTGTTAATAGTAGTGTTAAACTGTGTGTGGTTGCCTTTTAGTGAGTCCACGTATGACAATCAGGGCTGATCATCCATCAATTTCAAGCTTGCATATGCAAACGCGGGTCATTGCATGGTAAGCAACTTCTGTTGCTATTCGAACCTAGGTGTTCTAATAATGTGACATTTTTTGTGATGTCACCTGCATTAGAGTAAACTGTCATCCACAGGCAGGCGTAAGAAATTTCGTATTGTATGGCAACCCAGATTATATTCATTTGATCCAATTAAACCTTGCTATTGTGCGATCTTCTTATCTTATATTCTGTTTAATAGGTTTTAAATGTGTCGTGGAACATTTTTGTTGCACTCTGACATTCGATGACAATCCTAATTTGTGAACAGATTTAATTTTGACCCAAAACAGTGCCTTGTGACTTCTATTATTACTAATCGTCTATTATAGTATTTAATAATGTGTGTTGTGCATTTTTGTTATGTCACTATGATCACTTTGAACATCATGTGCCATATATTTTGAAAGATATATTATAAATGGCCAAAAAAACTTGCCACTTGTTGCCGGACTCTTCTTATTCTATACTGTTAAGTGTTTAATGTGTGAGTGTGTAGGTCCATTTTTGTAACATGGTACAGACATCACATACTACCATCCGGAATAATTTTGGGGCAAAATATTAATTTTTGGCTCCAAAAAGCAGGTTGCACTTGTTCAAGTTTAGTCTATAACTGTTAATAGTTTTTAATGTGTTGTGGTTTTTGCTTTGTCTCTTAGTAGCATGACACATTGTGACACCCTTATTTGACATAAATTTCGTTGCAAAATAGCATGCCTTGGTATGCAGACTTCACATCTGTTGTTTTCTAATGTGTGGGTCCAGTACTTAGCGTAATAGTACATTTGTCTGCCTATCACCGTGACTAGTTCAAAAAATAAATTTTGAGTTGCCATATACACAGCGTTCCAAATGGGTAAACGTTTCTAGTTGCTATGCACGAGTTTCATAATTGATTTAAGTAAAATTTGGAATGTTACTTTATATTGGTAGTATGTTCTGGTGTTTATGTGATGTCACTATGACTCAGCATTTTTGCAAGACCTACCAATTTGTTGCAAATGGCACGGGTTTTAAGATATGAACGACTAAAACATTCGTTTCGCTTGTGCGAACCTATGCGTTATTTATAAACTCTAGCTGTTCGTTATGGTTGTGCATTTGATGTAATGACGCAGGACACCAAGAGATGCAAGTTAACATTTGACAAGCATTATCTTGTGCTACTCTACTAATCAGCATTAATAAGTTAACAATTCTGTGTGGTACATTGGTGTCCCAAACACGCATGACTTAAAGCTAGAATCATAATTCTTTGAAGATTTCTGGGATCAAGAAAAACCTTTTGCTATTGGTGCGGATTCTCTATTTCTTCTATACTTCGTTATGAGTCAATATGTTTTAAAGTGTGTCTGGTGACAGTTTTATGTATGCACCTATGACAACTCAGCACTGACAATATAATTTTGAAGTTTAAATTTTTGACCAAAAACGGAGATTGCACTTGGTGGACTTTCTTAGTTTATATCTTTTACATAGTGTTTAAATTTGTGATGTCATGTTTTAGTATGTCACTATGACGATTCAGCTGACACCTCAATTGTGCAATGTATTTTACATAAATAAAAAATTGACCCAAACTAGCATTGCACTTGTGCGACTTCTTACTGCTCTGAATATGTTATAGTGTTTAAATGTGTGCTGGTTTTGTTGATGATTCCTTAGCATACATCCGCATAAGTAACATTACCAATTTCATCAGAGATGTAAGTATATTTGGTTCCAACAACTTGCACTTGCGTGAAGTAACAGATTCTTAGGGTTCACTGGACATCAGTGAAGAACATCTAGTGGGATGGCTGAGCTTATATACACGCTGATTTTAGTAACTTTTGTATGTGCGTTCTTTCATTCTGTTATGTTTCAAATGTTCTGTGCATTTTGTGATCACATGACCATACAGTGAATTTTTCTAAGAGATAATTGTTGACCTCCAAAAAATGTGAATTGGTCACTTAGTTTACTTTTATAGGTTAATTATTCTATATCTATAGGATTTTAATGTGTGTGTGCCATTTTTTAGTGATGTCACTATGACATCAGCATGACATCAGTGTGACATCATTATTTTAAATAAATAAAAAATTGGCCCAAAAAAGCTTGCACTTGTTGCGACTTCTTATTCATATCTGTTAATAGTGTTTTTAATTGTGTGTGGTTGCTTTTTTAGTGATGTCACTATGACCAGGGCAGTTTATAGTAAACAATTCCATTTCTATGGCAGCTAGCGGTAGATGAAGTAATAGTCTGGTTTGCCATGGCAACCTTGCTAGTTTGAGTAGTAAACAGTTTTGGTTGCCTATGGCAACCAGGCAGTTGATAGTAACACTTCTGTTGCATGGCAACCGTGCATTGATAGTAAAACAATTCTTGATTTTAAGTAAAACCTTTTTGCTATGGTGCGATTTCTTTTTATATCTGCTGTATATGTTTAAATGTGTCTGGTGCATTTTTTGTGATGTCACTATACATCAGCATGACATCCTAATTTTGAAAAGATTAAATTTTGACCCAAAAAACCATTGCACTTGGGTGCGACTTCTTATTTTATAACTGTTAATGTGTTAATTATTTATATTTTTATGTATACTGTGTGGTGCATTTTATTGATGTCACTATGACACATCATGACATCATTGTGACACAATTTGAATTTGAAATTGCCCAAAAAATGCAATGCCTTGTGTGACTTCTTAGTCTATATCTGTTAATGAGTATTTTAATGTGGTGGGTCCATTTTTTGTATGTCACTATGACATCAGCGATTGACATACATGTTTTGTCAAAAATTATTTTGGCCCAAAACATTGCCAACTTGGTGCAAGACTTCTTAGTCTATAATCTGTTTAAGTGTTTTAAATGTGTGTGGTTGTTTTTGTGGATGTCACATGACATCAGCAGTTTATCAGTAGCAATTTTTGTGCTATGGCACCGGGGTAGAGGAATTAAAACATTCTCTTGCATTCAAACCTTGTGTTGATAGTAAACATATTTTGGGTGCTATGGCACGGGCGTTCCTATTACATTTTGTGCTATGGCACCAGGCAGTTGATAGTAAACATTCTAGTGTGCTATGGAACCTGGGCATGTTGATAGTAACATTCTGGATTCTAGTAAACCTTTTTGCTATGGTGCGATTTCTTTTTTTTCTCCTATATCTGGTAATAGTGTTTAAATATTCTGGTGCATTTTATGTTGATGTCACTAATACACAGCATGACATCCTAATTTTGAAAGATATAATTTGACCCAAAAAAACCATTGCATTGGTGCGACTTCTTAGTTTATACTGTTAATAGTGTTTAACTTTGTTGTGTTGTCATTTTTTGATGCTGGTCACTATGACATCAGCATGACCATCCCTTTTTTGCAAACGATCCATTTTGACCCAAAAAGCATTGCCTGTTGCGACTTCTTAGTCTAATCCTGTAATATTGTTTTAAATGTGTGTGGTCATTTTTTAGTGATGTCCACTATGACATCACATGACATCAGCGCAACATGATAATTTTGTGCAAAGATTATATTTTTGGCCCAAAAAACATGCACCTTGGTGCGACTTCTTAGTCTATATCTTACACTTTATAGTGTTTAAATGTGTGTCGGGTAGCTTTTTGGTCACTATGACATCAGCATGACAGCACTAATTTTTGAAGATGAATTTTGACCCAAAAAGACATTGCACATTGTGACTTCTTAACTCTATAACTGTTAATGTAGTTTTAAATGTGTTGTGTGCATTTTTTAGTGATGTCACTATGACATCAGCAGTTTAAGTAACTCAATTTAGCTGCTATGGCCGGGTAGATGGAAGAAACATTTTGTTTGCCATGGCAACCTGCTGTTTATAGTAAACATTTTGGTGTGCTGGGCAACCAGGCAGTTGATAGTAAACATTCTTAGTTTGCTAAAGGCAAACCTGGCATTTGATATGTAAACATTCTGGATTCTAAGTAAACCTTTTTGCTATGGTGGCATTCTTTTTCTATATCTGGTAATAGTGTTTAAATTGTCTGGTGCATTTTATTATGTCACTATGTCATCGCATGAATCCAATTTGAAAAGCGTTAATTTTTGACCCAAAAAACAATTGCACTGGGTCGACTTCTTAGTTTATAACTGTTAATAGTGTTATTAGTATTTTTTAATGTATTTTGTGTGTGTTGCATTTTTTAGTGATGTCACTATGACATCAGCATGACCATCATTTGATGACAATTTTGAATTTTGACTCCCAAAAAGATTGCAATTGTTGCGACTTCTTATCTAATTCTGTAATAGTTTTTTAATGGTGTGGGTACTTTTTGTATATGTCACTAATGACATCAGCAATGACATCAGCGTGACTATAATTTGTCAAAAAGATTACATTTTGGTCCAAAAACATTGCACTTGGTGCGACTTCTTAGTCTATATCTGTTTATATTGTTTTAAATGTTGTGGTGCCTTTTTTTTGTGAGTCACTACATGACTCAGCAGTTTATAGTACATCATATTTGTTGCTATGAGGGGTATTGGAATAAACATTCCTGGTTGCCCCATGCAACCTTGTTGGATATAAACATTTTGGTTGCATGGCACGGGTCATTAATAAGTAATAACATTTGTGTTGCTATGCGTGCAGACATCAGGCAGTTAATAGTAACAATTCTAGCATTGCTATGGCAACTCGGGGCAGTTGAATAAAATGTAATGCATTCTGGATTGCTACTGTAACCTTTTGAATAGCTTAATTACGCGATTTACCTATTTTTCTATATCTGTTAATAGTGCTTAAATGTGTCCTGTGCATTTTATGTGATGTCAACTATGACATCACATGACATCTATGTGAAAAGATTAATTTTGACCAAAAAACATTGCACTTGGTGCCTCTTAGTTAATAACTGTTAATAGTTTTTAATGTGGGTGGTTGCATTTTTAAGTGATGTCACTATGATACTCGCATGACACCAAGTGCAAGATTACATTTTGAACCCAAAAAGCATTGCACTTGGTGCGACTTCTTTAGTCTATTTGATAATAGTGTTTACATTTGGGTGGTAATTTTTTTGTGATGTCACTATGACCAGCATGAACCTCAATGGACATCATAATTTTGGCAAAGATAATATTGTGGATCCAGAAACATTGCACTGGTGCGACTTCTTAGTCTATATCTGTTAATAGTGTTTAAATGTGTGTCGTACATTTTTTTGTCACTATGACATCAGCATGACCATCAAATAATTTTGCAAAATTAATTTTACCAAAAAGCATGCACTTGGGTGCGACTTCTTAGTCTATATCTGATAATAGTGTTTAATAAAGTGTGTGGTTGTATTTTTTTAGTGATGTCACTATGACATCAGCATGACATCAGCATGACATATAATTTTTGCAAAGATTATATTTGGTCCCAAAAAAATTGCACTTGTTGGCGACTTCTTAGTCCTATATCTGTTAAAGTGTTTTAAATGTGTGTGGATACATTTTTGTCACTATGAGCATCAGCTACATCATAATTTTGCAAGGATTGATTTTAATCAAAAGGCAATTGCACTTGTGGACTTGCTTATTCTCATATCTTTACCTAGTTATTAATAGTTGTGTTGTGCATTTTTAGTGATGTCCACTATGACATCAGCATGACATCATGTGACATCATTATTTAAATAAATAAATTGGCCCAAAAAGCATTGCACTTGTTGCGACTTCTTTTCTAATTTGTTAATAGTGTTTTTAATGTGTGGTTTTCATTTTTTAGTGAGTCACTATGACATCAGCAGTTTATACGTAACATTCTGGATGTGTCTATGCAGCTGGGTAGATGGAAGTAAACTTCGGTTGCCATGGCAGCCTGGCTGTTATATAACATTTGGTTGCTCTGGCAACCAGGCAGTTGTATTAACATTCTAGTTGCTATGGGCAAACCGGGCAGTTGATAGTAACATTTCTGGATTTTTAGTAAACCTTTTTGCTATGTGTGCGATTTCCTTTTCTATATCTGTAAGTGTTGTAAATGTGTCTGGTGCTTTATGTGATTTCACATGACATCAGATGACCCATCCATACTTTTGAAAGGAATTAACTGTTGACCCCAAAAACATTGGCCCTTGGTGCGACTTCTTAGTTTATAACTGTTATATAGTGTTAATCTTATTCTATATCTTTTAATAGTATTTTAATGTGTGTGTGCATTTTTTTAGTGTTCACTATGACATCAGCATGACATCAGGTGAACATCCATTAATTTTGAATAAATTATAAATTGGCCAAAAAAGCATTGCACTTGTTGCAACTTTCTATTCTAGTCTGTTAATAGTGTTTTAATTGTGTGTGGGTCCATTTTTTAGTATGTCACTATGACATCAATGACACAGGTGACATAATTTTGCAAAAAAAATTTTGGCCCAAAAAGCATTGCACTTGGTGCAAGTTCTTAGTCTATAACTGTTAATAGTGTTTAAATGTGTGTGGTTTCTTTTTTTGTGATGTCCTGACACCCAGCAGTTTAATAGTAAGCAATTTCGTTGCTATGGCAGCGGGTAGATTAATTTTGTACTTTTCGGTAATGAAAACAATCTGGTTGCCATGCAACCTTCGTGTGATAGTAAACATTTTGTGTTGCTAATGGGCAACCCAGGCATTAATAGTAAACATTTTAGGTTGCTATGGCTACCAGGGTAAGACATCGTGTAATACGTACCATTATGTACTGTTGCTTAGACAGCATATAAACATTGTTGCATGGCCAACCGCTTAGTATTGGGACTATACCTTTGTAGGTGCTATTTCTTTTTCTATATCGGTATAATAGTGTATTGTCCTGTGTGCATTTATGTGAATGTCACTATGACATCAGCATGACAATCCCAATTTTGAAAATTTAAATATTTTGAACCCCAAAAAAACCATTGAACTTGGTGTCTGACTCTTAGTTTATAACTGTTAATAGTGTTAAAATGTGTGTGTTGCATTTTTATATGTCAACTAATGACATCAGCAGACATCAGTGGGGTGGCACTATTTTTTTGAACATTATAAATTTTGGCCCAACAATGCATTGCACTTGTTGCGAATTCTTATTCTATATCTGTTAATTGTTGTTTTAAATTGTGTGGTTGCTTTTTTAGTGATGTTCACTATACATCCAGCAAGTTATAGTAAACATTTCCTTTTTCTATGGCAGCCGGGTAGATGGAAATAATGATTCTGGTTGCCATGGCACATTGCTGTTGATAGTAAACATTTTTGGTTGCTTATTGCAACCAGGCAGTTGAAGTACACCATTTTTTTCTAGTGCTATGGGCAACCTGCGTTACTATAGTAACAGTCTTGATTCCTAGTAAACTTTTTGCTATTGTGCAATTCTTTTTCTATATCTGGTATAGTGTTTAATAAAATGTGTCTGGTTCATTTTTTGTGATGTCACTATGACATAGCATGACAAATCCTAATTTTGAAAAGATGGAATTTGACCCAAAAAACCATTGCAACTTTGTGCGACTTCTTAGTTTATAACTGTTAATAGTGTTTAATGTGTGTAGTCTTTTAAGTGCTGTCACGATACATCAGCATGACATCATAATTTGCAAAAGATACTTGAATTTTGACCTCAAAAGGAATTGCACTTGTGACTTCTTATCTATATCTGTTAATATTATTTTAAGTGTGTGTTCATTTTTTAAGTGATGTCCCTCTGACATCAGCATGAACATCAGGTGACATCATTCTTTTTGATAAATTATAAATTGGCCCAAAAAGCATTGCCTGGTTGCGACTCCTTCGGATTTCTATCTCTGTAAATAGTGTTTTATGGTGTGTGGTTGCTTTTTTAGTGATGTCATGGGACAGCAACAGGTTTATATAAACAACGCATTTCTGTGGCAGCCGGTAATGGAGTAAACATTCTAGTTGCCATGGAACCTGCAGTTAATATAAAACATTTTGTTGCTATGGCAACCAGGCAGTAAAAGTAACATTCTAGTGTGCTAGGGCAACCGGCATTAATTGTACATTCTGGCATTCTAGTTAAACCTTTTTGCTATGGTGCGATTTCTTTTCTATATCTGGTAATAGTGTTTAAATTTGTCTGGGGCATTTTTTGTGATGTCCCTAGCACAATCAGCATGCCATCCTAATTTTGAAAAGAGGGAATTTTGGCCTAAAAAGCATTGTTAACTTGTGCGATTTCTTAGGTCTATAACTTTATAGTGTGTAAATTTGTCTGGTGTATTTTTTAGTGATTGCCATCAGACAATCAGCCTGACATCACATCAATTTCATCATACTTCTGGCCCTAAAAAGCAATGCATTTGTTGCTACTTTCTTTATTCGGACCTTTAATAGTGTTTAATGTGTGTGGTTTCATTTTTTTAATGATTGCAAATATACATCAAGCAGTTGATCTGGTTGCTATTGCACCAGAAGTTGGGAAGTCACATTCTAGTTGCCAAAGCACACCGTCTGTTGTAGTAACATATGTATTGCTATGGAAGGGGCAATTGAAGTACAATTAGCAGCCGTGGCAACCGGGCCGTTTAATAGTAAAAGCATTTTGGATTCTATGGGCAACCGGAGGGTTTGATAGAAACCTTCGTTTGATAACTCTTATTCTATATCTGTTAATAGTGGGTTTAAATGTGTCTGGGGGCGCATTTTTGTGATGTCACTATACCAGTATGAACATCATCAATGACATCATATTTTACTAATGAAAATTGCCCTCAAAAAGCATGGTACTTGTTGCGACCTATCTATACTACTAAAAGGCAAAGCCCTCACATCACTCACTCATGCACTAATTCTCCAACGTGTGCCGTGGAGCAGACGCTTAATTGGCAGGCTTCATTCTGGCACCATACTTACAAAGTTAAGCATGTTTCGTTTCGAAAAGGCAAAGCCCCTCAACTCACTCACTCACTCACTCACGCACTCATCACTAACTCATCACTAATTCTCCACTTGCCGTGAGGCAGACGGCTTAAATTTGGCAAGCTCATTCATTGCCAATTAGTGCACTTACTTACAAAAGTTAAGCAGGTTTTCGTTTCGAAAGGCAAAGCCCTCACTCACGTCATCACTAACTCAACACTAATTTCCAACTTGCCATGGAGCAGGAACTGCTTAATTTTGCAGGCTCATTCATTTGCACCATTACTTACAAAAGTTAAGCAGTTTTCGTTCCGAAAAGGCAAGCCCTCACTCACTCTCTCACTCATCACTAACTCATCCCTAATTCTCCAACTTGCCGCGGATGTAAGAGACGGTCTTAAATTGGCAAGGCTCCATTCATTGCCCTTAATTACAAAGTTCAGCAGGTTTCGTTTCGAAAAGCAAAGCCCCCTACTCACTCATCACTCACTCACTCATCACTAATTCTCCAACTTGCCGCACTCATCAACTAATTCTCCAACTTGCCGTGGAGGCAACGGCTTAAATTTGGCAGCTATTCTTGCAACCTTAACTTACAAAAGTTAAGCAGGTTTCCGTTGCGAAAAGGCAAAGCCCCTCACTCACTCACTCACTCATCCACTTCATCACTAAACTCATCACTAATGTCCCAACTTGCCGTGAGCAGAGCAACGGCTTAAACTAAACTTGGCATGCTCCCCATTCATGCCACCTTATCTTACAAAAGTTAAGCAGGTTTTCGTTTCAAAAAGGGCACATCGCCTCACTCACTCACTCACCACTCATCACTTAACTCAACCTATTCTCCACTTGCCGTGGAGGCAGAGGGCTTAAATTTGTCAGCATCATTCATACAATGCACCTACTTACAAACAAAGTTAAGCTGGTTTCGTTTTCGAAAAGGCAAAGCCCTCACCTCACCTCACCCATCCTAATTCTCCTCCAACTGCCGGGAGGCAGACTGCTTAAATTTGGCAAGGCTCATCATTGCACCTTCTTACAAAAGTTAAACGCAGGTTTCGTTCGAAAAGAGGCAAGCCCTCACTCCACTCACTCCTCCTCATCACTAATTCAATTCCTCCAACTTGGCTCAACTCATCACTAAATTCTTTCTCCAACTTGCCGTGGAGGCAGAACGGCTTAAATTTGGGCAGGCTCATTCATTGCACCCTTACTTACAAAAGTTAGCAGGTTTTTCGTCGAAAAGGCAAGCCCTCACTCACTCAACTCATCACTAATTCTCCAACTCATGCCCTCACCTCATCACTAATTCTCCAACTTGCCGTGGAGGCAGGCGCTTAATTGGCAGACTTCATTCATTGCACATTCCGTCAAAAGTTAAGCAGTTTTCGTTCGTTTCGAAAGGCAAAGCCTTCACTCCACTCACTCACTCCACATCCCTCACTCATCACTAACTTCATCACTAATTCTCCACCTGCCTGTGGAGGCGACGCTAAATTTGGCAGGCTCATTCATTGCAACCTTCTTACCAAAATTTAAGCCGGTTGTTTTGTTTTTCGAAAAGGCAAAGCCCTCATCCAACTCACTTACTCACTCGCTCATACACTAAGGGGCATATTTATAAAGGTTTTTCGTTAACTTTTCGCGGCCGGTTCGCGGCCATTAACGCAAATCGCGTTTATCCCGAAGCTTTAACCTTTCGCGCCGATACTAAACAACCTACCCGGTTACCAAATACCCCCCGACGCTTCTATTTATAAAGCGTCGGTACTTGTTTCGCCCCTTTCGACTAGTATCGTCTGTTTTAAAAACTTCGTCCACCTTGAAGGAGCGAAAGTCAGCCGATACTAACCTCCCGCGGCGGATGGTGCATGCAACCCGCGGCGGTTGTCGACCCACCGGTAGACACGCCCCCCGCCGCACACCCCCCGCGGCGGCAGCGGCGACCCACCCGCCCCGCCCCCCCGCCACTTCCTCCCAGCAGGACCCCTTCCCAACCCGTTCTCCCCGTTCGCGGCATCTCGGAACGGAGGCTAGAATGGCTGCCGGAAGGTGCCGCAGCAGGTGGTCTCGACCACCCGCCTCGCACCCCCTCCCGCAACCCCCTCCAGAGCCCCCCCGCCCCCCGCCGCTTCCCGGGGAGGGGAAGGGCAGCCGCTGGGGGGGTTGGAGCTTCCCTCCAGGCGGTCCCTGAGAAGGCCTTTGGGGCTTAGGGGGTCCCGCAGCCCGAACCGGACCCCCCTTCCCGGCCCTTATAAGGGCCCTTTCGGCACTGACAAGTGCCTTGGCGGGGGGTCCGCAGGCTGAAACCGTGACCCCCCAGTCGGCTCTAAAGAGCCCTTTGGGCGCAACGTCTTCTTTCTGTCCAGTCCGGCGCACCAATCTCCGCGGGCCGCCAACCCCCGAGGGTACCCCTGCGGCCGCCAGGGGTACCCCCGGCGGGCGCCGGCGACCTCAACGAGGCCCGATGTTTGCCGCTTCTTGATCACGGACGTCGTCGGGCTGGCGACACAAACCCCACTCATTCGCCGAGCCAGGCAGACTCACTGGCTTCCGCCAGTGAGCCTCTGGCAACCGCCGGCCTCAGCGGAGCCGAGTTGCATCCTCTTTCTTTTCTTCTTTCTCAGCCATCTACTTGCGATGGCATCTTGAGTTCCGCGGCGGAAAGCTCCTCTTTATATAGGTTGCAGTAACCATAATCCGTTTCTGATTGGTCAATTTTTAATACTTGCTTTATTACATTAACCATCAGATTTCTGGAACTCGTTGAGGTCGCCGGCCGCCCCGCCTGGGGTAACCCCTGGCAGGCGCATGTACCGGCTCTTCGGGGTCGGAGCCTCGCGGAGCGGTGTCGCGTGAAACTTTGAAGAAAGAATCGAACGTCTCCCAAGGCTCTTTAAGAGCGTCACTGGGGGTCCCGTTTCAGCTTCGGGACCCCCCCCCCGCCAAAGGCACTTGTCAGTGCCCCGCAAGGCCCTTATAAGGGCCCGGGGAGGGGGTTCCCGTTCGGGCGCGGACCCCCTAAGCCCCAAAATCCCTTCTCAGGGCCCGCGAGGGAGCCTCCCCCCCCTCCAGCGCTCCCGTCCCCTCCCCGGGCGTCTGGGGCATGGGTCTTGGAGGGGTTGCCGGGAGGGGTAGCGCTGGCGGTGGCGCGACCACCTGCTGCTCCCCTTCCTTCAGCCCCCCCCTTCTCTAAGCCTCCCGTTCCAGAGTGCCGCAACGGGGAACTGGTTGGGAGGGCTGCTGGGAATTGGCTGCGCGGCGGTTCGCGTGCCCGCCGCGGGTCGTTATGGGCGGTGTGGCGTATGCCCCGCCCCCTTAGGAGCGCTTCGTGGAAGTGATTTAAGTCTTTAATAGTAATCCCTCGAGGGGCTTAAATTCCCGGCAGCACATCGCGGGCCGCTATAGGTATCGCGGGAATAGCGCTCCGCCGTTTATAAAATAACGGCGATCGCGCTATTTTCTTTCCGCGGCCGCGATGTGGCCGGCGGTAATTTTTTTTGCGCTAACAAATCGTGTCCTTTTAATATGCCCCCTTAAGTCTCCAACTTGCCTCACTCATCACTAAGTCTCCAACTGCCGTCGAGGCAGGGTGCTTAAATGTTGGCAGGCTCATTCTTGCAGCCTTACTTACAAAGTTAAGCAGTTTATTTCCAAAAGGCAAAGCCCTCACTCACTCCTCACTCCATCACTATCCTACTCATCCTACTTCTCCAACTTTCCGTGGAGGCAACGGCTTAAATTGGCATGCCTAATTCAATTGCACCTACTTACACAGTTAAGCAGGTTTCGTTCGAAAAGGCACAGCCCTCACTCACTCACTTACTATCACTAACTCACACTAATTCTCCAACTTGCCGTGGAGTCCGACTGCTAAATTTGGCAGGCTCTTCATTGCCCCTTAATTACAAAGTTAAGCAGGTTCGTTTCGAAAAGCAAAGCCCAGCCCTCACTCACTCACTTCACTCACGATCAACACTAATTCTCCACTTGCCGTCACTCATCACTAATTCTCCCTTTCTCCAACTGCCGTGGAGGCCAGGCGCTTATATTTGGCAGGCCATTCATTGCAAAACCTTACCTTACAAAAGTACAGCAGTTTCGTTTCGAACAGGCAAAGCCCTCACTCACCTCACTCTCATATGCACTCACCTCATAACTCATCCACTAAACTCATCACTAATTCTCCAACTTGCCGTGGGGTCAGACGGCTTAAATTTGGCAGGCTCATTCATTGTTCATTGCACCTTACTTACAAAAGTAAGGCAGGTTTCGTTTCGAAAAGGCAACGCCCTCCTCACTCACCTCAACACTCAATTCACTAACTAAACTCATCACTAAATTCTCCAACTTTGCCGTGGAGGCGAGACGGCTTAAATTTGGGCAGCCTCATTCATTGCACCTTACTTTACAAAAGTTTTAAGCAGTTTCCGTTTCTAACGGCAAAGCCCTCACTCACTCCTCACTCATCACTACTCTCACTAATTCCTCCAACTTCCGTGGAAGCAACCGCTTAAATTTGGCATTCTCATTCATTGCACCTTACTTTACAAAAAGTTAAGCAGTTTCGTTTTGAAAAGGCAAAAAAAGCCTCACTAACTCACTCACCACTCACTCATACTAACTCACACTACTGCCTCCAACTTGCGGGAGGCAGATGGCTTTAAATTTATTTGGCAGGCTCATTCATTGCACCGTAACTTACAAAGTGAAGCAGTTTCGTTTCGAAAAGCAAAGCTCTCCTCACTCACTCCTCATCACAAGCTCAACACTAAATATTCTCAACTTTGCAATGAGGCAACGCTTAAATATGGCAGGGCCATTCAATTGCACCTTACTTACAAAAGTTTTAAGCAGGTTTCCCGTTTCGAAAATGCAAAGCCCTCACTCACTCACTCACTATTATTTCTTTCTCCAACTTGCGTCACTTATCGCTAATTCGCTAACTTTCGTGGAGGCATGACAGCTTAAATTTGGCGGCTCTTCATTGCCCCTTACTTACAAAAGTTAGCAGTTTCGTTTCGAACAGGCAAAGCCCGCACTTCACTCACTCACTCACTCACTCATCACTCAGCACTAACTCATCACTAATTCTCCCACTTGATGCCGTGGAGGCAGACGGCTTAAATTGGCAGGCTCATTCATTGCACCGTACAGAAAGGTTAAAGAAGGTTTCGTTTCGAAAAGGAACCAAGCCCTCTTCACTCTACACTCACTCACTCACTACTATTGTCTCTTCTCCAACTTGCCTCAACTCAATCACTATCTCCACTTGCGTTGATGCAGACAGCTTAAATTTGGCAGGACTCATTCTTGTGCCCACTTACAAAAGTTAGCCGGTTTCGTTTCGAAAAAGCCAAGAAGCCCTCACTCACTCCACTCAACTCACTCATCCTAACTCATCACTAATTCTCAACTTTCCTGCCGTGGAGAGGCAGCCGGCTTAATTTTGCAGGCTCTTCATTGCACCTTACTTACAACAGTTAGAAGGTTTTTGTTTTCCCAAAAGTCAAAGCCCCTCACTCACTCACTCCTCACACTATTGCTCCAACTTGCCGCAATCATCACTAATTCTTTCTTCCACCTTGCCGTGGAGGCAGACGGCGTAAATTTTGTCAGGCTCATTCTTGCACCTTACTTA
Source organism: Hymenochirus boettgeri (assembly GCA_019447015.1). Taxonomy (NCBI): domain Eukaryota; kingdom Metazoa; phylum Chordata; class Amphibia; order Anura; family Pipidae; genus Hymenochirus; species Hymenochirus boettgeri. The sequence continues at coordinate 225,982,824 of CM033473.1, read as the reverse complement.
CAAAAGTTAGCAGTTTCCTTTCGAAAGGCAAAGCCTCACTCACTCCTCACTCACCAATCACTAATCTCCAACTTGCCTGAGGCAACGGGCTTAATTTGCAGTCTCCTTCATTGCACCTTACTTAAAAAGTTTAAGCAGGTTTTCCTTTCGAAAAGGCAAAGCCCCTCACTCAACTCACTCACATCATCACTAACATCATTACTAATTCTCTCTCCAACTTACCCATGTGAGGCAGACTCTTAATTTGGCAGGCCTCATTCATTGCACCTTACTTACAAAAGTTATAGCAGGTTTCGTTCGAAAAGGCAAAGCCTCCCTCATCACTCCCGTCATCACTACCCAACACTAATTTCTCCAATTTGCCATGTACAAGAACGGCTTAAATTTGCAGGCTCAATCAGGGCACCTTACTTACAAAAGTTAATCAGGGTTTCGTTTCGAAAAGGCAAGCCCCTCACTCACCACATCAGTCATACTACTCAACCCTAATTTCTCCAACTGCATGTAGCAGAACGGCTTAATTTGGCAGTCCAATCAATTCACCTTACTTACAAAAGTTTAAGCAGGTTTCGTTTCGAAAAGGCAAAGCCCTCACTCACTCACGTCACTCAATCACTCACTCATCACTATTTCTCCAACTTGCCCTCACTCAAATCACTATTCTCCCGTGCTGTTTTGAGCAGACGGCTTAAATTTGGCAGGCTCATCAGCACCTTACTTTTCAAAATTAAGCATGTTTTCGTTTTCGAAAAGCAAGCCTCACCTCACTCACTCATCCCATCACTAACGCAACACTAATTCTCCAACTTGCATTACAGACGGCTTAAATTTGGCAGGCTCATCATTGCAAACCTTACTTACAAAAGTTAAGCAGTTTCGTTTCGAAAAGGCACAAGCCTCACTACTCACCTCACTCACCTCACCCCTTACTCATCACTACTCCCACTAATTCCCACTTGCCATGGAGCAGACGGCTTAATTTGGCAGGCTCATTCATTTCACCTTACTTACAAAAGTTAGCAGGTTTTGTTTCGAAAAGGCAAAGCCCTCACTCACTCACTTACTCACCATCATCACTAGGTGCATATTTTATAAAGGTTCGTAAACTTTTCGGGCGTGCGGCGACCGTTTTTCGCGGCCATTAACGCATAAATCCGCGTTTACCCCGAAGCGTTAACCTTTCGCGCCGATACTAAACCCGTTACCCCACCAACCCAAGCACCCCGACCCCGCGTCTTTTTATAAGCGGCAGTACTGGTTTTCCGCTCGGCTTAGTATCGGCTGTTTTACTTCGCCAAACCTGAAGAGGCGAAGTCAGAAGCCGTACTAACCTCCCCGCTGCGGGGATGGGCAGGCAACCCGCGGCGGGTGGTTCGCAAACCACGCCCCGGAGACACGCCCACCCCGCCCACTCCCCCCGCGGGCGGCAGCGGGCGACCACTCTGCCGCCGCCGCCACTTTCTTCCCCAGTCAGCCCCTCCCAACCCGGTTTCGCGGCAATCTCGGAACGGGATGCTAAGAGAGGGGCTCCGGGAAGGGGCCTCAGCAGGTGTCGCGACCACCCTCCTTCACCCCCGCCCCGGCACCCCTCCAAAGCCCCCCCGCCCCTGCCGCTCCCCGGGAATGGGAGTGAGCCTCTGGGGGGGGTGGAGCTCCCTCCAGCGGGGCCCTGCGAAGGGCCCCTTTTGGGGCTTAAGGGGGTCCCCGCAGCCCGAACCGGGACCACCCTTCCACTGGCCTTATAATTGCCCTTTGCGGCACTGACAAGTGCCTTTGGGGGGGCGGGGGTCCCGCATTGAAACCCGTGACCCCCATGCGGCTCTTAAAGACCCTTGGGCGACGTCTTCTTTCTTTCAGTCCCGGCGACACCAAGCTCCGCGCCGCCGAGGGCGCCGCCCCCGGAGGTACCCCTGCGGCCGCCAGGGGTACCCCCCGGCGGGCGCCGGCACCTCACGAGGCCGATGTTGCCGGCGTCTTGATCCGAACGCGACGTCTTCGTGCTGGCGACACCAACCCCACTCAGGTCGCCGATCCAGGCAGACTGCACGGCGGCCGGCCAGTGAGCTCGCTGGCACCTACCGGCCTCAGCGGACGATTTGCCAGCCGCTTCTTCTTTCTTTCTTCAGCCATCTACTCGATGGCCATCTGAGTTCCGCGTGACGGAAAGCTCGCTCTTTATAATTAGGTTTGCAGAAATCCATATCCTCCTTTCTGATTGTTCCAATTTTTAATACTTGTTACAAATATAACGCAATCAGATTTCTGGAACTCGTTGAGGCGCCGGCGCCCGCCGGGGTAACCCCCTTCCCCTGGCGGCCGCAGGGGTACCTCTCGGGGGTCGGCGGCCTCGGCGAGCTGGTGTCGCCGGGACTGGAAGAAAGAAAGTCGCCCCAAGGGCTCTTTTTGAGCCGCACTGGGGGTCCCGGTTTCAGCGGCGGGACCCCCAGCCAAAGGCCTTGTCGTGCCGCAAGGCCCTTAATGTCCGGGGAGGGGGGTCCCGGTTTCTGGCTGCGGACCCCTAAGCCCAAAGGCCCTTCTCAGGGCCCCGCTGGAGGGAGCCTCCACCCCCCATCGGCTCCCCTTCCCCCCCCGGGAGCGGCTGGGGCGGGGGCTTGGAGGGTTGCCGGGAGGGGGTCGGCGGCGGGTGGTCGCGACACCTGCTTGCGGCCCCTTCCTGGCCGTCCGCCCTTCTAGCCTCCCGTCGAGATTGCCCGCGAACGGGGAACGGGTTGGGAGGGGCTTCCTGGGAAGTGGCGTTGGCGGCGGGTGGTCGCCGCTGCCTCCGCGGGGGGTGTGGCGGGGTGGGCGTATGCCCCGCCCCCTTAGGAGCTGCGTCGGAATGGATTTTAAGTACTTGATATGTATCGCCGTGAAGGGGCTTAATTACTGCGCACACTCGCGGCCGCGATAGGTATCGCGGGAATAGCGCTCGCCGTTATAATACGCGATAGGCTATTTTCGCGATTTCGCGCGCATGTGCGGCTAATTTTTTTGCGCTAACATCTTTTCCCTTTAATAATATGCCCCTAAGTTCTCCAACTTGCCTCACTCATCACTTTTCTCCACTTGCCGTCGAGGGCAGGTGGCTTAAATTTGGCAGGCTCATTCATTGCACCTTACTTACAAAAGTTAGCAGGTTTAGTTTCCAAAAGGCAAAGCCCTCACTCACTTTCACCACTCCTCCACTAACTCATCACATTCTCTCAACTTGCCGTGGAGCAGACGGCTTAAATTGTGGCAGGCTAATTCATTGCACCTTACTTACAAAGTTAACAGGTTTGTTTTGCCGAAAAGGAAAAGCCCTCACTCACTCACTTACTCATCACTACCTCATACTAATTCTCCAACTTGCCGTGGCGGCGACTGCTTAATTTGGCAGGCTCATTCATTGCAACCTTAATTACAAAAGTTACGCAGGTTCGTTTCGAACAGGCAAAGCCCTCACTCACTCCCTCCCTCTCACTCACCACTAATTCCTCCACTTGCCTCACTCATCACTAATTCTTCCACTTGCCGTGGAGGCAGGCGGCTTAGATTTGCAGGCTCATTCATTGCCACCTACTTACAAAAAAGTAAAGCAGTTTTCGTTTCGACAAGGCAAAGCCCTCACTCACTCACTCACTCATCAACTAACTCCTCACTAATTCTCCAACTTGCCGTGGAGGCCGACGGCTTAAATTTGCAGGCTCATTCATTGTCACCTTATATTACAAAAGTTAAGCAGGTTTTTGTTCAAAGGCAAAGCCCTCACTCACATCATCACTCACTCATCACTAACTCATCACTAATTCTCCAAATTGCGTTGATGCAGACGGCTTAAATTTGGCAGCTCATTCATTGCAGCACCTTACTTACAAAAGTTAGCAGGTTCGTTTCGAAAATCAAAGCCCCTCCACTCACTCACAACACTCACTCACTAACTCATCACTAATTCTCCAACTTGCCGTGGCAGCAGACAGCTTAAATTTTGGCAGGCTCATTCATTGCCCCTTACTACACAGTTCAGCAGGGGTTTCGTTTCCAAAGGCCAAGCCTCACTGTACTCACTCACTTCACTCATCACTACTCATCACTAATTCCCTTCCACTTGCATTGCCGTGGAGGCAGATGGCTTAAATTTGGCAGGCGCTTCATGCACCCTACTTACAAAAGTTAAGCAGGTTTCGTTTCGTAAAAGCAAGCGCCTCACTGCGTCACTCACTCCTCATCACTAAACTCAACACTAATCTCAAACTTGCCAGAGGCAGACTGCTTAAATATGGCAGGGCTCATTCATTGCACCTTACTTACAAAAGTTAAGCATCGTTTCGTTTGCGAAAATGCCAGCCCTCACTCCCTAACATCACATATTATTTCTCCAAAACTTGCTTCACTTAGCGCTAATTCTCTAACTTGGCCGTGAGGCAGACCGCTTAATAAATATTTGGGCATGCTCATTCTTGCACCTCAACTACAAAGTTAGCAGGTTTCCGTTTCGAAGGCAAAGCCCTCACTCATCCTCCATCACTACTCATCACTATTCTCCAACTTGCCTGTGGAGGCGAACGGCTTTAAATTTGGAGGCTCACTTCATTGCAACCGTACTTAGAAAGGTTACGGAAGTTTCGTTTTTCGAAAACAAGCCCTCACTCACTCACACTCACTACTAAATTCTCCACTGGCCTCACTCATCACTATTCTCCAGACTTCTTGCCCGTGGAAGCAGACAGCTTAAAATTTGGCAATGCTCTGTCTGCAACCTTACTTACAACAATTTAAGATAGCAGGTTTCGTTTCGAAAAGGCAAAGCCCTCACTTACTCACTCACTCACTCACCCATCAACACTCTCACTAATTCTCCAACTTGCGTGAGGCAGACGGCTTAATTTTGGCATGCTCATTCATTGCAACCATACTGTACAAGGTTAGAAGGTTTTGTTTCAAAAAGCGCAAAGCCCTTCACCTAGCACGCACGCCCCAACATATTTCATCCAACTTGCCTCAAATCATACACTAATCTCCAACTTGCCCGTGGAGCAGACGGCTTATAAATTTGTCAGGCGCATTCATTGCACCTTCTTCCAAGATTTCAGCATGAAGGTTTCCCTCCTTTCGAAAAGGCAAGCCCTCCCACTCACTCACTCACTCATCACTAAATCTCCTTCCAACTTTACTTGGCCGTGAGGCAGACGGCTTAAATTTGCAGGCCTCATGCATTGGCACCCTACTTACAAAATTTAAGCAGGTTTCGTTTCGAAAAGGCAAAGCCTCACGCACGCACGCACTCATCAACTAACTCAACACTAATTCTCAAACTTTCCATGGTCAGCAGACGGCTTAAATATGGCAAGGCTCATTCATTGCACCTTACTTACAAAAAAAGTTAAGCATTCGTTTCGGAAAATGGCAAAGCCTCATCACCACCACTATTATTTCTCCATCTCCAACTTGCTTCACTATTCCGCTACTTTCTCTAACGTTGCCGTGGAGGCAGACAGCCTTAAATTTGGCATGGCTCATTCATTGCACCTCACTTACAAAAGTTAAGCCGGTTTCGTTTCGAACAGGCAAAGCCTCACTCATCACTCTCACTACTGCATCACTAGCTCAACTTGCTGTGGCGGCAGAGAAGCGCTAAATTTGGCAGGCTCATTCCTTGCACCGTACTTTAGAAAGGTTAAGAAGGTTTCGTTTCGACAAAGACAAGCCCTCACGCACTCACTCACTACTAATTCTCCCCCTTGGCCTCACTCACCCTAATTCTATTCTCCTCCAACTTGCCGTTGAGGGCAGACATCTTAAATTTGGCCGGCTCATTCATCATTGCCCTTACTTACAAAGTTATAGCAGTTTTCGTTTCGAAAAGGGCCAAGCCCGCACTCACTCCATCACTCCACTCATCACTAACTCGCACTCTTCTCCAACTTGCCGTGGAGGCAGACGGCTTAATTTTGGAGGCCCATTCATTTCACCATTACTTACAAAGGTTACGAAGGTTTTGTTTCAAAAAGGCAAAGCCCTCACCCTCACTCACATCAACACTATTTCTCCAACTTGCCTCAATCCTCACTATTCTCCAACTTGCCCTGGAGGCAGACGGCTTAAATTTGTCAGCTCATTCATTGCACGCTTGACTTACAAAAGTTTAGCCGGTTCCTTCCTTTCGAAAGGCAAGCCCCTCACTCACTCACCACTCACTCCATCACTAAATATCCAACTTGCCGTGGAGGCGACGGCTTAATTTGGCAGGCTCCATTCATTGCACCTTAACTTAAGAAGTTAAGCAGGTTTCCTTTCGACAATGACAAAGCCCTCACTCACATCACTCCTCATCACTAACTCATTACATTAATTCTCCAACTTCCATGGGGCAACGGCTTAAATTTTGGCAGGCTCCTTCTTGCACCTTACTTACAAAAGTTAAGCAGGTTTTTCGGGTTCGAAAAGCAAAGCCCTCACTCACTCACTCACCTCATCACTAACTCAACACTAAATCTCCAATTTGCAGGTTCAACTGCGTAAATTTGGCTAGGCCTCATCAATTGCACCTTACTTCAAAAAGTTAAGCAGGTTTTTCGTTTCGAAAAGGCAAAGCCCTACTCACTCGACTCACTCATCATAACCTAACACTAATTCCTCCAACTTGCCATGTAGCAGACGGCTTAATTTTGGCAGGCTCAAATCATTGCAAACCTTACTTTACAAAAGTTAGCAGGTTCGTTTCGAAAAGTCCACGCCCTCACTCACTCACTCACTCATCCGCACTCATCACTAATTCCTCCAACTTGCCTCACTCATCACTAATTCCTCCCACTTGCTGTTGAGAATCAAGACTTCTTACAAAATTGGCAGGCCCTCATGTCATTGCACTTACTTTCAAAAAAGTAAGCAGGTTTCGTTTCGAAAAGGCAAAGCCCTCACTCTCCTCCCTCACTGCATCACTAACTCAAACTACATTCTCCAACTTGCCATGTAGCCGAGCGGCTTAAATTGGGCAGGCTCAATCATTGCAGCAAACTTATTTACAAAAGTTTAAGCAGGGTTTCGTTTCGAAAATGCCAAGCCCTCCACTCACTCCAAGCTCACGCCCACTCAACTTACTCATCACTAACTCAACACTAATTCTCAAATTCTCCAACTTTCCATGGAGCAGACGGCTTAAATTGGCAGGAGGCTCAATTCATTGCCACCTTACTTACAAAAGTTAAGCAGTTTCCCGTTTCGAAAGGCATACCCTCTCTTCACTCACTCACTCATCACTAACTCATCACTAAGCTCCAACTTGCCGTGAGACAGAGCGCTTAAAATTTGGCAGGCTCGTTCCATTGCAGCACCTTACTTACAAATTACGCAGTTTCGTTCGAAAAGCATATCCCTCACTCACTCACTCACTCATCACTAACTCGCACTAATTTCTCCAACTTGGCCGTGAGGCAGGACGGCTTAAATTTGGCAGCTCATTCATTGCCACCTTACTACAAAAGTTAGCCAGTTTTCGTTTTGAAAAGGCAAAGCCCTCACTCATCACTCACTCCCTCAATCACTAATTCTCCAACTTGCCTCCCATCATAATTCTCAACTTCCGTGGAGGAGACGGCTGTAAATTTTGGCAGTCTCATTCATTTTCACCTTACTTACAAAAGTTAAGCAAGTTGTTCGTTTCGTATAATAAACTTTATTACAAGAAGGGAGTTGTTTATTTCTCTCCGTTCTGAATATTTTGTTAGATTATGTGTTGTGGTCAGTAGGGGCCACTTGCCCCTATGGGATTATAGGTTACCATTTAATATCTGAGTTGCGATTTGTGCCTAGTTTCATCTCGTTATTCATGGGCAATCTGGGATGCCTACTTCCCTCTTTTAAGATGGCCGATGGAGGAATGCACGGAATGTTGGATACGGGGCATATTCCAGTAGTTATTCGGAACTGTCGGGAGTTTTCGGGAGATTTATGTACTTATTGATATCGCGGGAATCTGTGTCATGTTACCGTCGTTTCGCGGCTTTTTCCTGATCCGGCTTGTTTCACTTTCCTGTCCCTCCTTTTCACTTAGGCCGATGGGGTTATATAAGGTGTTTTTAACAGTTCAGGGTCGTTGTGCCGTTATGATAAAGTCCGACTACCGGACGAAACTGCTTCCGGCTTCCCCCCCCCTTTTTAACGAGCTCGTTCAAAAACCTCCTAATATCCTACATGGGCAAGACGAGTGCCTTTGTGGTGAGGAAATTCATGCTGGTTATGGGGGCCATTGGTTTTTAGGTGTTTCCCGCTCCTATTTTTAGGGTATTGCGATTTATTAGGGACAGCAATCAGCCGAATGCATAGGTTTACTAACTTGTTACCGAAATGTTTTTAATATACATATAGAACGTGTCCTTTATAGTGGTTTGCTATAATGCATATTTTAAAGGTCATAACCTATATTTATATATATATTTTTGATGCAACCCACTTCGCATTGTTTGATCCAATAGATGCTAATACTTGTGTAGGATTTGTATGGATGATATAATACCGGTAATTGTCTGTATGCAGCATTCCTGTGATCCGAGGTTTGGGAGATTGTGTTTTTATGTATTTTTGTTACACCACCTTTTCAACATATCCCCTTTTTATTAATAATAAAGGATATTTTAATTATTAGATAGTTTGGGTGTGCCTCTGTGTATACCACTGCGTTCTTCTCTGGTTCCTATTATAATTAGTGGTAGGCACCCCTTGCATTATTTTCTTTGGGATATCAAGTAATCTGTGCCGGGCAAACTGCTTATATATATCAGTGATGTTTCCTCTAGCCCTTGTGGTCCACGATTACCCTGTGATTTGGGATTATGTGAATTAGCACCCTTGAAAAGAGCGTCTTAACTCAATTAGATGAAGTATTTCAAGATGTCATTCTCCCCCCAACCACCGAATAAAGATATAAACAAATTGTTAATGAACTAAAGAATAACAATGTAATCCCATGCAAAAATTGGTTGGAATGTATGTAGCTGGAAAATATTTAGCATTAACTTGAACCCACGAGGTCTGGGGATTCTTCATCCCATCTTGGGAAACCTACTCCTGACTTTAGAACTGATGGAAAGTGTTCTTAATGAGTGTTCTTTTGTTCTGGTACGATGAATTACCCTAGTGGTCAAACATGATAGAACAAATTAGAGAGAGCAAAATGCTATTGAAACCCCTCATATTACTGTTCAAAATAAGTTTTGATAACCAAAATTAATGTGTGATAAAAACTTAATTGAGATCTCTAAATTGAGGAAGAGATTAATGATGCCTAAAGAAAAATAAACTGAGTAGAGATAAGGAGGATGGAATACAGGGACCAGGTCTATAGTGGAGACACTCAGTTACTAGGAGGAGGAATTTTTGCCAACACACATAACCACTTCACTGAAGGTATCTCGGATCTAGATCTGACATATCCTGATCCCAGTACTATCTCTTTGTTAGACCCAGAAAGGTCAGGAGGGTAGAACGTCGGAAGAAATCTAGGCACAGACAAGGAAATGAATTATTCAGAGAAGAGGCGTAACATGAGACGACACAGCGGTCTCCTTCCCAAATAATTATCTATCTGTCCCATGTTATTACTGCGCCCCAAAGGTCAGTTTTAGAACAAGGGTTGTCTTTTTGTCCCTCCACAACATGGATACTTTACTGTAATAAAGCTTATTTCAATTCTGCAGGAGTAGATCCTTGGAGAAGCGCATTTTAAAGAAGATCAATATTCTGCTAATCAAGGATCAGAATTGACTAATGAAGATCTTAAGTGAACTGGGTGAGTTACTTCAGGTAGTCCTTTTCAAAGGAGATCCAGTATACCCCTGCCTTCACATATTCCCTGCAGTACAAAACCTTTTACCACGGTCTTTGGAGAAGATTCCGAGAGGACTCTCCCTTTGTCATCTATCACAGAGGAGTTAAAGCTATAGATGACCTTGGGAATGTGAAAGAATGTGGTTTATCAAAAGTCCGACAAGGGCGGTAATATTGGGTTATGGGCAGAAGAATTGTTAAGGAAGCAGGATGCACTGTCTTAATACTAATAACTAAAAAAAGCTTTTAAAGACTTATGTAGCAAATTTAGGATTTTTTTTTTTTTTTTTATTGATTGGCAATTCAAAAGTAAATTAACATTTGTATACAATTTTGATGGCATAATTTACATATTTGAGTTAGTTACACTTATAATAGAGTTACCAATCCTTTTTCCTAAAAGGAAAACTAACTAAATCAAAGGGGGTAAGTGCAGTGGTTAATTCCTTTAGTTAGATATCATAGCCCAGTGTTTTGGTACTAGTATTCAAAAACCTGTATTTTCTCTCTACCCTCTCTCTTTCCATCTATTCTCCTGTGTATATAATTCAATGGGTCTAGGGTCTATTTGACATAGTTATAGTTGTAGGTTGTAATTTTAGCTGGAGGTCAAATCCCTTTCCCTGTTTCTGGTGGGCTAGGATTTTGATACCTTTAAACCTTAAGTTTCAGACTTTTTATTTTATCCACAATGATTTCATCTTTTAAATGTGTTTTCTTCTTTTTTTTTTTTCAGTTTTGCAGTTTGGAACTACTATCAGGGAGATTCAATAAAAGTCCTTATCATTTAAAATGGTGCTAATTTTGCCCCAACCAATCAGAACTTGTTGTAATGTAACTTGTTCAAATGTAACATTTGAAAGCTAACATCTGATTGGTTGGGGCAAAATTAGCATAATTTTAAACGATAAGGACTTTTATTGAATAACCCCCTATATGTCTTCCCAACTATCACTGCCCCATTTTTTGTTGATCTGTCTCCTATTTCTTTAGTTATCCAATCTGAAGCATTTTACATTTTCTGAGGTGCAGCCCACCCCTACTAAAGACAGAAAAGTGAGCTAAAAGTGGGCTAAAAGCCCAGTCCACTCCTCCGTAACACAAAACCCTCAGTCACGTATTAATACTTCCCAGCTCTAGCTGCCTCCCTAGCTTAGCACATCGATTTGGTAGTATTACTGAAAACAACACAGTGAAGGTCTTTGCTTATAACTTGGCCTGTAACACTCAGAAGTAATTTTTAAAGGGCATGTCCACTCCCAAAACTATAATCCCCCCAACTACTGGCCCCACCATGTAGTGTAGTTTAATCCTTACCTCACATCCCAGCTCCATAGGGTTCTCCTGTAGTCCCCCCCCAAAGTCCCAAAAACTGCCCACCAGGAGGCTAGCAGAGTCCATATAGGACACTGCCTGCTAGCTGGCCTCAGGTAGATTTTTGCCATGCGTCCTGAACCCTTCTCCCCCCTCCTCCCCCTCCCTCTCCCTCCCTCTCCCTCCCGTTCTACTATCCCTCCCCTAGCATAAAACCCCTTCAGTACTGATTTCCCCCATGTCTCCCAGCCCCAACCGCATATTTTTTATTTTTAGAAAGCTCCCCAAACTCTTACTTACCTCTCCTCTTTCCCGCGAAGTGAGCTGCCGGCAGCGCGCGTCTGTGATTGGCTGCCGCTCAGCCAATCACAGACGCGGCTGCCGGTCCCCCCCCTCTGCTTGCATTTCCTTGCAAGCATAGTGTCTGTAGCGTGGCGGAGGAAAGAGGGGAGGTAAGTAGAGTTTGGGGGGCTTTCTAAAAAAAAAATATAGCGGTTGGGGCTGGGAGCCCAGGGGGGATCTTATATTAAAAAATCAATTTTAGGGTGGACATACCCTTTAAGGACCTTTTCTCCTCCTCCAAATTTGTTATTGTCATCAATATGAACAAAGTCCATCAGGTCTCACCCAGTCCCATCCAATAATCTTTCTACAAGATTAATCACATGTCAAACCCTAGCAACAGGTAGGCAGATAACCCACTTATCTTGTAATGGAGTCCACTACCACCTGGATAGCCTTTATAAAAATTGGTTCCCCCTCCCTTGTATTAGAGATGCTAGTCCTCTGTGTGCTAAAAAGATAAGACGTTCGCCTCTCCTTTTTCACCTAAGATGGAAAATCTATTCAGCTGGACTAGCTATGAAAAAGCAACCCTACTCTTCTGTCCCCTACTTTCCCTGGTAACCCTTGAAAACCTACCTTACTTCTTTTCCTTATCTGCAATAGTAAGAGAGGTACAGTTGACTATGCTTACCTCCAAATGTTCAGCTATCATAACATAACATCTCCAAAGCAACAGCGGCTCTTGGTGTATCACCCTTATAGAGTATTTGCTGAATGTGTAAAGTGTTACTAATGTGGTATGGGTGGGATTTAGTGAGAGGTTGTGGTTTTCTTTGTGGTTTTATATTGTGCACCTATATCCTGATGATGGCCAAACACAAAGGCTGAAATGAGTTGATTGTGGCATACTGTTTCTAATCAACTTAAAAAGACCCATGTGTGCTCTAAGATAACACTGGATATATTGAATGGTTTGGAAACAACACCATGATTAGCTGTTTGTGGCTGATTGCATGCTCTTCTATTTTCACACGTGTGATCGGCTGTTTAAAACAGGTGATTGAGGGTTCTGGGCCTGCCGTGAGCAAGGAGGATGGGTGAGGAGAAACCTACCGAGGGGCACCTGTATTACGCTAATGCCTCCTTCCTTCACTGGATCCTATTAAAGCCCTAAAGGTGATTGCTCCTTCATTAAAACAGAATGGAAATACTTTTGTTTTATTAAAGCAATGCTCTGAAATCAATGTACATCTATTTTCTGTGTCTTTACTGCTGTAAAAGTGCCACCTAGTGGCAAGCATGTCTAACAAAAAACAAAAAGTACAATTAAACTGACTGGTATTTATTAAGGACCAAAGTTCTATTTTGATGGGGGTATTTGCTATTTTATGAGACTGTGGTGCTGAAGAATTACAACAAAGAGCCATTTGTCCCTATCGGGCATATTTATTGGAATTGAAGTGATTTTGTAGCAAAATCTATTGCTTTTTTCTCCGTAATATTGTGAAAATCTGTAGATTCCTCTCTCTTCCAACTACTGCTATGCTTATCCATGCTCTTATCCTATCATGCCTGGACTATTGTAACCTTCTGTTTTCTGGTCTTCCTGCTTCAAATCTGTCTCCTCTTCAGTCGATACTTAACTCTGCCGCAAGCGTTGTCTGGCTTTACCAGGAAATTAAATCTCCTCAGTGCAGCACATCTACCTGACTTATTATTAAAGGCGTTATCTACAAAATCCATCTCCTAACATTTAAATCCCTTCGCTCTGCTGCTCCTTCTTATATTTCTTCTCTTGTGTCCCCCCATATGTCCATGCGTATACCCTCCGCTCATCACAGAACCATCTCTTTTTATACAGACCCCCCACTCACACTGCCTCCTCTTGCCCTAAACCTTTTTCTCTTGTGGCTCCTATAGCAATATGTTATATTGTAGTTAGCCACTAGAGGCCTCAATACTCAGTTACCAAGGGTTTTGTAAAGGCTTGTTATCTTTGTGTTACAGCTTTCTATCATATTCACGTAATGTGGAGACATGTTCCTGGTATCAGTATCTCTTATCCCCTATCCTGTGTTTGTCAGTCAGTCTATGAAGAACAACACAAAACATGGTTGCAGCAATATAAAGAACTTCAGAGACCCAAAGTGACTAAAGTAACAGTGAGAAACTCAGCAAAGTCTGCAGCTGATAATACAGACACAGCAACACAGCAGTAAGTAAAGTCACATTGTGCAAATACAGACACCATGGAGAGTGGACTGAAACCCCCTGGGACTCGCTGGGAGACTAGATGTGAGTTCTCCTAATCTGTCCCAAACATGGAAGCACTGGAAAGAGAAGTTCACTTTATATGTGGATATCACAGTAGCACCCAGTGATGAGAAGCGTAAAATAAAAACGTTCCAGTACTTAATTGGGGAAAAAGGCAGAGAAACTTTTCAGACTCTATTCAGAGCAAATGAAACTGATAATTTGACCCTAAAAGACATTATACAGGCATTTGATAAACATTGTGAACCTCAATTAAATGAAACTGTGGAAAGATTTAAGTTTTTTCCAGAAATAAAGAAACTGGAGAAACAGTGGATAACTATGTCACAGAATTAAAAATGCTAGCAGCCAGCTGTGGGTTTAGTGACATCAGAGACTCTCTAATCAGAGACAGGATAGTGTGCGGAATCAGAGATTCTCACCTCAGAGAGAGACTGCTAAGGGAGGAAGATCTGGGTCTAGAGAATTGCATTCAGATATGCAGAGCCTCACAACAAACAAAGGACAGCATAAAGATGATTGAATGTTCAAATGATGACAATGTGCATATGGTATCTGTTAAAGGGTACACATGCCAAAAGTTTCCTCTTCTTTGGCCAGTACCTTTTACCCAGGGTGAGGACCTGAATCGCTAGGTCCTCACCCCTGGGTTTGCATAACCTACAGCACAGCCTTACTGAAACGCAGCTCTGGTAGGCTCCGCCCCCTCTTCCCCATCGGCAACGGAGCCTACCAGAGCAGTGTTTCAGTAAGGCTGTGCTGCAAGTTACGCGAACCCAGGGGTGAGGACCTAGTGGTTCAGGTCCTCACCCTGGGTAAAAGGTACTGACCAAAGAAGAGGAGCGGAGGGAAGGTGAGTATATTTGTCCTTTAAGAAATCCTTGTAATAAAAAAAGTTACAGACTTGAATTTACTGTGGTAAACAATGAGGATCATATACCACTTCTGGGAGTCAAAGCCGTTCAAGCTACGGACCGGATAAAAGTACAACATCACAACATTTTATCTATGAACATTCTCTGCAAAACAAAGCCCCAATGGCTATTTGGATTTGCAAACTATACAAGCACATTATGCAGACATGTTTAAAGGTGATGGGTGCCTAGAATTCACATACAAACATGAAATTGACTCAACAATACAACCCACTAGATTGCCAACAAGGAGAGTGCCTGTAGCACTAATGTAACCACTAAAAGATGCACTAAAGGATTTACAATTCAGATGTATTATAGAACCAGTAAACAAAAGCACAGACTGGATAAGCAGTTTAGTGATAGTAAAGAAACCATCAGGTAAACTAAGAATATGTGTGATATAAAAGATGGATTTTGGCACGTGAAGCTTGATGATCATTCAACTTACTTGACAACAATTTCAACTCCATTTGGATGATATCGGTGGCTTCGACTACCTATGGGAGTAAGTCGTGCTCCAGAAGTTTTTCAGCAAAAGCTAAATCAAGCCCTGGAAGGACTACCAGGTATAAAGACAATAGCAAATGATATATTGATAGTTGGAGGGGGGGATGACATTGAATCCGCAACAAAAGGTCATGACCAGAAGATGGTACAATTCTTGAATAGATGTAGAGAAAAGCAAATCAAACTGAACTTGGATAAATTCCAACTGCAAATGAAGGAGGTACCATACATTGGACATCTGCTAACTTCAAATGGCTTAAAAGTAGATCCAGAGAAAGTGCGAGCTATACAAGTAATGCCAGCTCCTACAGATGTCCGGGGAGTTATGCGATTTCTGGGAATGGTTAATTACTTCTCCAAATTCTGCAAGCTTCTTTCAGATATGTGTGAGCCTTTGCGACAGCTAATATATATAGAGAAAAAGCTGCACACCCTGGGCACTAGCATGTGCCACTAGTCGATTTCCTGGTGGTGCTGGCCCCCCAAAACATTATTTGGTTGTTTCACCTTTAATAAATTGGTTTAGGACCCTTTTCACTGATTGGATGTGTGCGGTCATCATTATTTCAACTTTGCGACAGCTAACCCATAAAGATGTGTTCTGGGAATGGACAGACATACAGGAGACAGCATTCCAAGCCGTGAAAAAAGCTATTGCAGACACAGCCACCCTCAAATACTTTAAACCAAATGAAGCAGTAGTGGTTCAATACGATGCTTCAGAAACAGAACTTGGGGCCACATTAATGCAAGAAAGACAGCCTGCCCCCTTTGCAAGTGGAGCTCTAACACCAACAGATTAGAGGTATGCACAGATTGAAAAGGAACTACTTGCTGTACTATTTGGAAAGGAGACATTTCACCAATACACCTATGGAAGACATGTTGTGGTTCATTCAGATTCATTCATTCATTCATCAGTTCACTGCAGATGAGTTTACACAATTTAGTAAATTGTGGGATTTTCAACACCAGACCTCATCACCAGGATATCCTCAAAGCAGGTAAAGCAGAGTCAGCAGTTAAAACAGCCTAGAGAATGATGCATAAAGCACAATTGTCTGGCACCAATATTTACATGAGCTTGTTAGATCAAAGAAATACACCTAGCCAAGGCATAGACAGTAGTCCAGCACAACGACTGATGAGTAGGAGCACTAGGACTCTGTTACCCACTATGAGTCAGTTGTTAAAGCCCAACCTTGTGAATGATGGTAAAGCCAAACTGCTTAGAAATCAGAATCGATAAGCAGTGTACTATGATAAGTCAGGCAAAGATTTTCCTGAGCTCCAGATAAATGATACGGTATGGGCGCAACCACTGGACAAATATAGCAAACAGTGGCAGAAGGCAAAAGTTTTGCAGAAACTTGGACTCCGGTCTTATGAGATTATAACAGAGGATGGAAGAAAATTGAGAAGAAATCGGAGACATCTAAGAAGGACAGAGGAAAAGGTCAGGGTAAGGCCAATGGAACAAGAGTAGAGCACATTTGGCTATGGAACCAAATCAACAGACACAGAACCAGCAAGAACACTGCAAGCTGAGAAGCCATCAGCCATCAGTAACCACAACCGAGCCTGCGGTCCCATAGAGGACCGCATGATCGGCCCGTGGTTTTACCATCTGTTGTGCATTCAGGGCGAACAAACGGTCGGTGGTTGGTTGCGGCCATAAGTAACCGTACAATAATTTGGCCCAATAATTTGTATGGTGTGTACCTTACTTAAGGTATAGCAAGGGGAACATTACCTAGTATACTTTCTCCTCATGAGATTAAGGTATAAACCTAATATGACAGTAGTAAAGATGGTAACTGGAATACTTTGTATTAGAGTTAGCGGGTGCTTTTTTTTAATAGTAGGAAGGATGTGGCAATGGAGTGAACTTATATCTCATGATAAAGCAGAAATTGCTATTAATATTGTTTCTAAAAAAACATTTAATTTAAAAACCCTAATAGTAAATTGCTATTTCCCTTTTTCCTACCTACATTTTTTTATGTGAAGTTGCCTGCCTCCTCCAATGGGATTTTCCTGTGTATGGGGACACAGCTGAGGTAATATGGGAGGAAGCATGTGGTTGCCAGTGTACATTATCTGTTGGCATATTTGTGACAGCAGTGGCATATCGTCACTCCACTTCATGAACTTAACCAGTGTTATCTGTACATTTATACAGCAGGTGGCGCACTCTCCTTTGCTATAACTGCAGATAGCACTATAATATAACAGAAAATAATTTCTCATACAGTTGTTTTACTCTTTATTATCCATTATTATCTACTATGTTACTATGTTACTAACTTAAATTAAAACAAATGTGCACAAACACACACAAATGGAGTGCTGGTTTTTGGATTGATATATATATATATTCAAAAATGTTAATTCTAATTGTCTAATTGTTTTTTTGGTTTTTTTTTGGTTATCATCAATGTTTGAATTGTTTGAGTGTATATCACATATTTTGCAAGAAATTCTATAACATTTGATATCTTGAATATATCTCGGCTATATACAAAGAGGTATGTCATTTTAGTGAACTATTCGCTGTAGGGTATCTCTAAGGTTGGGGAGGGAGGAGGGGAAAGAGCGGGTGAGGAGGAGGTTGGGGCATCACCACTGAGGCCAATGAAATTCAGGTGGTGGTATCATGGCTGTCTATCCATGTTTTCCAGATTTTCATAAATTTGCTTGGGCATACTCTTTAATGTTATAGAATTTTGAGGTATGGTAGTGTTGCGTTAATTAACGATTTCCATTGTGTTATTGTTGGAGGTTCAGGGGCCATCCATTTAAGTATTATGACTTTACGGGCATAGAATAGACACTCAGTTAGGAAGCTTTTATGGTATTTCGTCCATTGTTCCTTGTCAAGCATACCTAGTATGCAGATTTCACCCGTAAATGGGATGGATACATCTCTTAGGCCGGTTAGAAAGAGAATAATTTGTTGCCAGAATGATCTTACTCTGGAAAATGTGAGTCTGCAAAGTCAACCCAAGAGCCCTCTAATTGTGGAAGGCATATTCCCCATTTTACTTGTAGCATCTTGGTTAGTTCGTTTGACTGGCGTTCAATGCGTTTTGTATACAAGTTGGAGATAAGTCCTTGCATGCCTTGAGTTCGGAGAATACCAATTATACAATGTTTTGTTAGTTCGATGGTGGGGTACGTGGTGAATTCTGCCTTTAGGCAGTGTCTCAACTATAAATATTTATAGTGGTAGTGCCTCTGGAGTTCATATTCTTGCTGTAATGTCTCGAAAGGGAGTATTGCGTTGTTTCTCACAATATTGGCAAAAGTAAGGATTTGTTTCTCTCGCCAGTTTTTGCTTGCAAGTGCTGCCAGATGTGGAAAAGTTTTATTGTGCCACAGTGGTGTATCCTCCGCCGTTCTGAAATGCCGGCAGCCGCGTCCGTGATTGGCTGCCTCTCAGCCAATCACAAACGTGGCTGTCGGTCAGGCCCCCTGCTTGCAGTTCCATGCAAGCAGAAGGCCAGGTAGTGCGGCGGAGGATAGAGGTAAGGTAAGTAAAGATCGGGGGAGTTTCTGGCAATTATAATAATGCGGTTGGGGCTGGGGAGGAAGCCCTACAACGTATACATTTTTTTTTAGAAGGGTGGACATGCCCTTTAAGCTGACCTGCAATGTAGCGCCAATCCTCCATATGTTATGTAGAGTTGTCAGTTTTGTTCTAATTCTTTTATTACCCCATATGAAGGAAGTTAATATACTGTTTAGCTTCTTAAAATGAGGGATCCACGCCAGAGTGTGTTGAAGGGTGTATAACAGCTTGGGAAGTAGGTTAATTTTGATGAGATTGATTCTACCGATAAGGTTGAGCGGTAACTCTTTCCATGCTAGGATCTTGTTCTGCATTATTTCCAATAGTGGTTGGATGTTTAGTTTGTAGAAATATACTACTCACTGCCTAGCACTGTCTCACTTATCGCCTAGCGCAGGCAGTGTGACAGGCAGCGAGTAGTGACGTCAGCCAGGCCCAGCAGATGAATATGGGAGTCGGAATTACTACTCTTGTTTTGAGTGAGTGATATCTCCTTTACCTCCCGTTCTTTAATTAAAGCAGTATATTAGTAGTTCATTTTCTGAGTGAAGTATTCCTTTAAAAACCATACCTTCATGTTTTAAAGAAGGTATATACATATTTGATTTGATATAGATTTCTCTTTTGTTCATTGACTTTGCTTTGTTATTTGATTATAATAAACTATTAATACTAGTTTAGTTTAATGCCTTTTGCCTAAACATTTTGCACAGTACTGTTTTTATTTTCTTTCAAATATAATTTTAGCTTAAGTCACAGACTCCAATATTTCATTGAGGAGCATAAGATGGTGTAACTGTTCATATGTCCTGCTTATTTATTCCACAGTGCAGAAAGTTTACTTAAGTCCCAGACAGCCGAAATAGCTTCTGGGTTTATACAAAGGTTATACTGTGTTTGGGTTTTCAGGTTTTTATCATTCAGGCCTTACAAATCTATATATAAACACATTACATTTGTAAATTATAAAGTAACTTTTTTCTTACAGTTAAAATGTTATATAAATGAAAGCAGTTTTTATTCTGGGAAATAAATTTGAAATATAATCCATTAAGCAAGTTATTGTATTCTGGAATGGTGCAACATCTCTTAAAGGATAAGTACACCATAAAAAAACCTTTAACATGGAGATTCAATAAAAGTTCTTATCATTAAAAATGGTGCTAATTTTGACCCAACCAATCAGATGTTATTTAACATTTGAAATCTAACATCTGATTGGTTGGGGCAAAGTTAGCACCATTTTTAACAATAAGAACTTTGTTAGTTGATAGTTTTAAAAGTAAGCTAAAACAAAAAGTTGGCTAGAACATTTTTTATCTCTCCCTCTCAGATCCTACTTTTTCTACTAGAAACTTTCTGGTTTTCTCCTCCTGGATTAAGTGATCTGCAGCTCCATCCTGACAAGAGGTCCTGCTCCCTCCACTTTCCTGGGCCTCCGAACATAATTTCCTGCTGTTCCACGCACGTGCACTGGCGAGACCGTGCACACGTGGGTGACAATCACGCTGCAACCACTCACTGCACAGCGCGATTATGTCGCCCTCACGTGCATGGTTGCACTGACGCGCGTGACGTCACGTGTGTGCGACGAGAAAGTTTCTAGCAGAAGAAGTAGGATCTGGGGGGGAGAGATAAAAAATGTTTTAGCCAACTTTAATTTTAAAAAAAATCTTGCAAATAAATGTGGAGGAACCCCCCACCCGAACCCCAGTTTCGCCTTATCAATATTTGCCAAATAAGCCCCTGAAGTGTCTTACCTGACCCAGTCCCTTGCTGCTCCTCCTCTGTTCTGCGGCTAATAGCTGCTCTACTTCCTGGTAACGGCTGCCAGTAAAGGCGTGGTGTCATGCCCAATTGCCTGATAGCCTAGACCAGGAAGTAGAGCAACTGTCAGCGCAGAGGACCTCTGCTCCTGTTGTTGCTCGAAACAGGAGCAGGGGGCAGCACCTAGGTAGCGAGGGACCGAGTCAGGTCCTTCATATATTGCATATATTGATAATGCGAAACTGGGGTTTGGGGGGTCCTCTGCAATCATAGCTAAGTTTTTTTTTGGACTGGATATGCCCTTTAAAGGACCACTTTAAAAAATATTGATATATCACACTTTGTCCTTTGGAATCATTAATTAATGCCTGCTATGCTTCTGGATGACTAATGGAAACTTAGCAAGTTAGTGACCTGTACTGAGCCTGGGCATGTTCGGAAGAGGCAGATGGGATTAAAGGGCAACTATACTGAAAAATAGGTTATTTTAAATTGACCATAACTGGGAACTATAACTCTTCCTAACCATTACTGTATACTTTTTTTTGTTGATTTGCCCCTTATTTCTTTAGATATCCAATCTAGAACTTCTTATATTTCAGCTGTCAATCAAGTTCCTTGGTTTCAAAAACTATTCTTCTGTGAGTAGTTTTACTGTAGCTGGAATGGTGACAGAGTTTTGACAGTTGGAATGCTGTATGCTGTGTGTAGGCTGGACAGTTGGTTTGAGGGGGAAAAGTCAGGTCGCATGGAAGTGGGAGTGGTTAAAAGAGGGAGGGGGGATATTGCTCCTAAACAAAATGTGTGTTGGATTGAAGACATGCAGCAACACGCACAAATCAAAGTAAGTGCTACTTACATGTATTCAATTATAGAATAAGACGAGGCAAAGTAATTTTTTCAGTATGGTGTACCTTTAACATTCAGTCATTGGCTGTGATGATAACTGTCTAGGGTTTAGGGTTTGGGAAAGTAATTACACTTTGTATAAGTTTTCATTTGAGGGATGGACTCGCCATTTAATTTCACCAGGTACAGTTTCCGTGTCCAGTAACCCATAGCAACAATACAGTAGGCAAAATAATGTATTTAAAAATCTAAAGGTGGCCATAGACGCAATAATATGGTCGTACAATCCGAGGATCCCACAATCAGTTGGGTTGACAAAAAAAAAATGTTTTTAAATGGTCCGTTAAGGGGGAAATGTCAACGCTCATCGGCAGATTGCAGCATGTATTGGCACCATAAGTTGGATGGATTGATTGCCAATTTTTTTTAGTTAAAATATTCTTTATTTACATAACAAATATATAAAACAAACAGTCATAATGTGTAGTGTGTCACTGCACACCTGGAAACAATACACAAGCACTCATGCCATGCAAAACATTACTACTGTATACAATACATGTTGATACAACAAACACAATAGGTCCTGCAATACTCATTCATTACGTGACATTGGATATTAGACATAACAGTCTAAAGGGAACAATCCCTTCCTTTTGTTTCTATAAAATAAAGTCATGGTTGGAATAGTGTTTCCTACCTCCCCTTTTGCTATACATGAGAAATAATTACTGTACCTTTGTCTGCAAAATTACATTTTTCCCCTACACTGGCTGTTCCTCTGATAAGACTCAAGCTACCCCGCCCACGTGTGTCCATGGGAAAAAAGTCAGGTTAGGCCAGGCTGCAGGGTCCAAGGAAAATACTTGAGAGCTCATAATATAAAACAAAAGGAAAGGTAGGACTAGTCCTTCCTATACTCCCTTATTTTAAAGAAGCAACGGGGGTTAAAGGTGCCCTTTAAATATATGAGTAAATGTAGGTGTGTGAGAAGATCAAAAAGTGAAATGTTTAATGTTAAACCATTTGAAACATTGTGAAACTGCATTAAAAAAATTATATTTCTACACATACATGACACAGTGTATACTATACATATACAGTATAACCAATAGGTACAGCATGGAGTCAGTGCATTAACCACTGACCAAGTGGTCACAGAGAACATGCACTCTGGTAGTGATATGTATTCATCTAACAGTAGCTTTAATGGAATTCAATGTCTGGGATAATTTCAGGAGGAGTTTTTTTTAAATGCTTCTGTCTTAGTCACAAGTTTCTCCATAGTGTAGTTGGAGACAATCCTTTGACAGGTCTAATGCTTGGCAACAATTCCTAAATGTCCATGAAAGACTTATTTACCAATTAATCGATTTACAACCATTTGCGTAAAGAATATGTACCCGCTCCACCACACAGGGCTTAACAACTAATCACAGCACTATGTGCTCTCTTTGAGGACCAGAGCTTAACCTCCTAAAATATATGCAGTGTAATAGTGAAGGCTCTGCTACTGCCAGAACAGAATGAAATGCTTCATCATAACAATAAGTGAAACAAACCCTTTATTTTTGCATCTTAGAATAAAATCAAAGCAGAATAGTACATGATACACCTGGACCTGACGCGTTTCTTGTCAGTTGTACCACTTCATCAGGTCATTTAGGTCCAACCCACAGCAAAACTAGCCCTTTTATACACAAACCAACCCTTAATACAACCTAATAGATCTTAAAGGATAACTGTATTGCCTCAATGCATTTTTTTTGCATTAAAAAGAGTATAGGTATGCAGCCCTTCCACATTTTTTTCCTGATTTCGAGTTTCCCTTCAATTAGCCATGCTGTGAAGGGGGCATAACAATTCTGTCTGCCTCTAACTGTCACTCAGAGCTAGCATGCGAGAAAACACCCCTCCACCCATCCTTGATCAGAGAGAAGTTGTAACAGACATTCCCACCAGCCAATGACAGTGTTGTTAATCATGGCCCTGGGCTGTCTAGGAGGCGGGCTTTTAGCACTCATCTTTGCTGTGTGATATCTAAGAGAGCAAACGGAATCGCACACAGAATCGCATGCGATTCACACGTTTTCGGTGCGTTGCCGCGTTTTCAAAGATCTGAAAAAACGCAAGCACAATCACATGTGCAAATGCAAGAAAAATGCGATAGTGTGGCCTAGCCCTAAGTGATTTAAGCTGCTGGAAGTGTGGACATGTAATGGGGTGATGTTTTTTTAAATATTGTTGTCCTTTAAAGGACATGTAAACTGGGGTGAATCTTTTTTTAACTAATCAGTAATTAGAATTAATAACCACCAATCTTAAATCTGCTTTTTTTTTCTCCCTGACCTTTTTCTCCCTTGTTATTTTAGCTCTGGGAGTTTTACTTTCTAAAGGGGTGGAGTACAGCTAGTCAGTAAAGAACTGTCAATCACCCAGCCCCTCCCCTTGGGAGGGGGTAGATACATAGAGAGGAGACATGCATAATAACTAGGAGTGCACTGAACAGGACTTGAGCAGATCTAGTGACAGGGAGCTCAGAGTAAAATTGGATCAAGTTCTTGACATCACTACAAATAAAGAAAAAGATAAAGGCAAGTAATTTTTTCACTTTAGTGTCCCTTTAAAGGAAAATTATACTCACCTTCCCCTATCCTCTCCTCTTTTCACTACATTATGTAACCAAGGTAAGGACCTGAATCTCTAAGTCCACACCCCTGTAACGGACTCGGCCAGATGACCGGGTACTTACTGGTGCACTTTCAGGAGGAGACCACAGGCTGAAGGACTGGACACAAATCAGAAAAGGCTGATGGGAACTGTAGGCAGGATACCGAGGTGCTGCTGGGATTTGGATGCCGGATAGCAAGGAAAGAAGAAACTGGATCAGGCAATATAAGTAGGTCCACTGGATCAGGCAAGGTAAGTAGTCCCACTGGATCAGGCAAGGTAAGTAGTCCCACTGGATCAGGCATGGTAAGTAGTCCCACTGGATCAGGCAAGGTAAGTAGTCCCACTGGATTAGGCAAGGTAAGTAGTCCCACTGGATCAGGCAAGGTAAGTAGTCCCACTGGATCAGGCAAGGTAAGTAGTCCCACTGGATCAGGCAAGATAAGTAGGAACACAGGATCAGGCAAGGTAAGTAAACACACTGGAAGGTAGGTAGCCTCACAGGATTAGGCAAGGTAAGTAGTCCCACTGGATCAGGCAAGATAAGTAGGAACACAGGATCAGGCAAGGTAAGTAAACACACTGGAAGGTAGGTAGTCTCACAGGATTAGGCAAGGTAAGTAGACCCTCTGGATGGGGCTAGGTAAGTAGCCAAGCAGCCGGGGTAGCGAAAGCTACAAACAGGCCCCGGGGCCAGGGGTACGCCAGCCTTTGAATCTTCGTGCTCAGGACACCGCCCAAATGGAAGAGTGCAGCTGTCACAGGAGTGGCACTGGATCGGAATGGCAGGTAAGTTTGTGACAGTAACCCCCCCCACCCCCATGGGGGGCCACCGGACCCAACGGACCAGGTTTGTCTGGAAAACTTATATGAAAAGCCTTGAAAAAACCAGGAGCATGCAGGTCAGAGTGTTTAATCCAGGCTATTTCTTCAGGACCAAAACCTTTCCAGTGGACCAGATACTCAAGAGATCTCCTAAAGAATTTAGAGTCCAATACCTTCTCAACCTCAAATTGTTGTTGAACATCAAAAGAAATTGGGGAAGGAGGTAGGAGGGGCATATAAAATTGATTATAGTTTACCGGTTTAATGAGAGAAATATGAAACACATTAGGAATCCGCATGTTAGCAGGAAACTGGAGATGAACAGCAACTGGACCCACCAATACCAGAATGGGGAAAGGACCAATGAATTTGGGTCCCAACTTGGAAAAAGGAACACAAAGGTTTATATTAGCAGAGGAGAGCCATACCTTATCTCCAACAGAGTAAGATGGAGGTTCTTTACATCTCCTATCAGCTGCAGCTTTTTGTATTAGGGCAGATTTCTGAAGGCAGACCTCAGTAGAATGCCAGATAGCCGACATCTGGGCAGCAGAGTCATTGGCAGCTGGTACTTGAGTAACAAGAAAATCTTGAGGAAAACACCTTGGATTAGTTCCAAGGACACACAGAAAAGGAGATTTTCCAGAGGATGCATGAGAAGCATTATTATGGGCAAACTCGGCCAAAGGCAGAAGGTCAGACCAATTGTCCTGAGTATAGGAAATGTTGCAACAAAGATATTGTTCAAGAGACTGGTTAGTGCATTCAGTAGCCCCATTGGACTGTGGGTGGTAACCTGAAGAAAATTGCAACTTAATTCCTATGGATTTACATAGCGCTCTCCAAAATTTAGAAACGAATTGAGTACCTCTGTCAGACACTCAAAAATAGGAATCCAATCTCATGAAATGTGAATCTTATAATGCTTACTTATTTATTGCGGTGGTCCGGGTGTAAGAAACCCCAGACCCCTCGTTCCTCCAGATAGCAAGATAGAACACTTCCAATAGGAATTCAACAATATATATTCGGGACTTACCCGTGTTTCTTGGTGACCCAGGTGCAGAGTGCCCCAGGTCCGTCGCTTAAGACCAAATCCCACGGATACAACAAAAGAAGAAAACGGCACTGCATCAACCAGGAAAAGAACAAGAGAACTCCGGATACAACATGAATGAATGAAATCACAGCTTTATTAACAATACGCGTTTCAGACCTCCCGGTCCTTAATCATAGACCTCTGTCAGACACTATTTCAATAGGAAGTCCATGTAGGCAGAAAATATGAGAAATAAATAATTGAGCAAGTGCCTTCGTTTGGTAAGAGAAAACGAAGTGGGCCATTTTTGCTGAAGTGGTCCACCGTTACCCAAATGAATGTGTTCTTTTGGAAGGTGGCAGCTCTATGATAAAGTTCATAGATAAATGAGTCCGTGGTCGGGACGTAATAGGGAGAGGTTGAAGTAGACCACAAGGTAGAGTTCTAGAAGATTTAGACTGGGCACAACTGGAACAGACTTGAATAAAATCTTTTACGTCTTTCCTTCATTTTAGGCCACCAAAGAGAACGGGCAAGAAGATCAAAAGTTTTACTAATACTAGGGTGACCGGCTTGCTTGGAACAATGAGTATGTCAAAGGATAACGTTCGGTAGAGAAACTGGAACAAAGGTTTTGCCCGGAGGTGTGTCAGGAGGAGCAGAATTTTGTGCAGCTTGAATTCTGGAACAGAGCTGAGGAGTAAGAGAGGCTATGACTTTATTAGTCGGGATAATGGGACCCTTATCTTGATTAGAACAGTCTGAAGCATCTGATCTGAAAAGGGCGTCTGCTTTCTTATTTTTGGAGCCTAGTTGGTAGGTGAAGTTGAACCGGGAGAATAATAAGGACCAACGTGCTTGGCGGAGATTTAACCTCTTAAGATTCGAGGTTCTTATGATCAGAAACGATGGTAATATGTAAAGGGGTGCCTTCTAATAAGTGACGCCATTCCTCGAGGACTAACTTGATGGCAAGAAGTTCCTTGTTACCGACATCATAATTCTGTTGGGAAGGAACTTTTTAGAAAAATAAGCACAAGGATGTAGTTTCCCTTTGACACCTTGTCTTTGAGAAAGGACAGCTCCCAGTCGGAGGCATCAACTTTAATATAAAAAGGAAGGCTGGGATCCGGATGAACTAAAACTGGTGCATAGGCAAAAGCTTCCTTAAAGGGAATCTATAGTGGGGAAATAATTATTCTTTCTTTCCATGTGTTCTATAATTCCCCACAACCCCCAGAGTGTCTTCACTTTTTCAGATTCCCTCACTGTCCTGAGATACACCGGTTAGAAGAATACGTGATTGCATTCCTCTAGTCCTACTTGGACTGTCAATCAAATCCCTGTGACGTGATCCCCCCTCCCTGCTCTGTAATAAACATAGAGATAAGAGCATTAGCAAGGGGAGAGAGGTAGCTTTGATGGTAGATATAAGGCTGCATTTGACCCCCCTTCTTAATAGCTTCCAATGATTGATGATGGGTCACAAAGTGAGAGATCATAAACGGTACTGTTCTCCTTCTTCTTCCGTGTCTCCAGGACAGCTTGCTTTCTATTGGCCACTTAGCGTGGGTGTGTTTTTCAGGATGTTGAACTTTTAACTCCTACTGCACATGATAAGCTTGTCGGTTAGCCGGAGTTGAGTCATGGAGGAGGTAACAGAGGGGAGGGGGAAGGGGGGAGTGTTGCACACAGATCTGACACCATGGTTAAACAAAGTCACTAAAATAGATAGGATTAAGGCAGCACAGAGTACATGAATTTAACTTTGCAAAGGGGCAATGTGTTTTTTTCACTATAGCTGCCCTTTAAAACTCCCAATTAAGATTTTATTGTCCCTCTTACTTGTGTCTTCATGCTGAGATCTGGACGTCCTATTTGCAGGGTGATAAGAAATAATTCAAATACATCTAACAGGGACACCCAACTACTGGATATGCAAGCTACATTTGAAGAAAGGGGTTACACGTGACAGATGTTACAGAAGGCCCAAGAAAGAGCTTCCAATAGGAGGTCCAGAATTCAGCATGAAGACACAAGTAAGAGGGACAATAAAACCTTAATTGGGAGTTTTAAGTATAATACACTGGGGACATTTATGCAGAGGTGTATAAAATGAAACTGGAAAAAACTGACTGACGATTCATTTTTATGTGGAACTTTACCTGATAAACCTACTATAGCCTTTCTACGAGGAAAAATTTTGAGAGACCATTTGGTCAAAATGCACATTCCTACAACTGTAAAACATGAAATAAAATTGTGGTTACCTATCAGACAGTTAAGATGTTTCAAATGTAGTAAGTGTGAATCCTGTAAATATATGAAACCGGATAAGAAATTTACACATCTGTACACAACGGCCTCTTTTGATATTAGACATCGGATCACATGTACTACATCACATGTGATCTATATGATAACATGCCCATGTGGTCTGGCCTATATCGGTAAAACTGATTTGAATTTGAGGATTAGAATTGATGGACACAGGTCTGCAATAAAAACTGCATATAGGAATGGCAAAACCAACAAACCTGTGGCTAAGCACTTTTTAGAATTTAAGCATATAGTTTATTAGAATATAGATTATTGAGTCCAGGTATATTTATTATAACACTGTATCTGTAATTTATTAACTATCATTTTTAAACTAATTTCTAACCAATTTTTCACATTCACACTGAGGCACTTTATAATAGATATTAAAGGGCATGTCCACCCCCAAAATTATAATCCCCCCAACTACTGGCCCCATCATGTAGTGTAGTTTAATCCTTACCTCACATCCCAGCTCCATATGGTTCTCCTGTAGTCCCCCCCCCCAAAGTCCCAAAAACTGCCCACCAGGAGGATAGCAGAGTCCATATAGGTCTCTGCCTCCTACCTGGCCTCCGGGACAAGTTTGGCATGCGTACTGCAGCCCTTCTTCCCGCTCCCTCTCCCTCCCTCTCCCTCCCTCTCAGGATTCCCTCCCCCTAGTGTCAAACCCTTAATATATAGGATTCCCCCTGTCCCCCCAGCCCCAACCGCTATATATATATTGTTAGAAAGTATATTGTTAGAAAGCTCCCGAAACTTTACTTACCTTCCCTCTTTCCCCCGCCGAAATGCACTCCTGGCAGCCACCTCCGTGATTGGCTGCCGCTCAGCCAATCACAGACGCGACTGCCGGTCCCGCCCCTCTGCTTGCATTTTCTCGCAAGCAGAGGGCCGGCAGCGTGGCGGAGGAAAGAGGGGAGGTAAGTAGCGTTTGGGGCACTTTCTAAAAATATAAATATAGCGGTTGGGGCTGGGGGGACAGGGGGAATCTTATATTAAAAAATCATTTTTAGGGTGGACATACCCTTTAATAACTTTGATAAAACTTATTTATATTTTTAATAATGTTAGCACTTTAATATATTTAGCACTTTGTCCCGGTTGATTATTACTTAGCACTTTAGTCTTATATGGATATTATGAATTGAATATTGTAAGTTGTCGGCCACTTTTGATGAAGTCACTGTTTTTACTATGTCACTAATGTGGGAGGAGTTTAAGCTTTAAAACTATGGTGTGTGAGTGTACACAAATCACTGCTTGATAAAGGTCAGAGAAACACGACCGAAACGTTGCGTTACACTTCAATAAATTGTTACAATTTGCTCTCCTGGGCTGTGTTGGAGGAGGCAATAATCTCGCTATTGTTAGTAAGGGCCATTCTAATAGTTAAAGGGCATGTCCACCCTTCAAAATTTTTTTTGATATAATACTCCCCCTGTCCCCCCAGCCCCAACCGCTATATTTTTATTATCAGAAAGTGCCCCAAACTTTACTTAGCTTCTCTCTTTCCTCCGCCGCACTGCCAGGCCCTCTGCATGCGAGAAAATGCAAGCAGAGGGGCGGGACCGGCAGTCACGTCTGTGATTGGCTGAGTGGCAGCCAATCACGGACACGGCTGCCAGGAGTTCAGTGCGGCAGAGGAAAGAGGGAAGGTAAGTAATGTTTGGGGCACTTTCTGATAATAAAAATATAGTGGTTGGGGCTGGGGGGACAGGGGGAATATTATAGCAAAAGGTTTTTACGCTAGGGGGAGGGAATCCTAATCAGGAGGGAGAGGGAGGGGGAGAAGGGCTGCAGTACGCATGCCAAACTTCTCCCGGAGACGAGACAGGAGGCAGAGTCCTATATGGACTCTGCAGTACTCCTCGTGGGAGCGTTTTTTGGACTTTAGGGGGGAGCTGGGATGTAAGGTAAGGATTAAACTACACTACACAATGGGGCCAGTAGTGGGGGGATTATAGTTTTGGGGGTGCCCTTTAATGACATGCCCTTTAATCTATGATTGGCCATTCTGTCTCGTAGTGTGGTAGTAGTTTTACCCACATGATAAAGCCCACATGGGCAAGTAATAAAGTATATGACAAACTTAGACATACAGGATAACCGGCCCTTGATGTTGATGCGTTTCCCCGTATGGGGATGTGGAAAGTCTTTACCCGAAATGCTGAATCTACAGGCTTGGCAATTAGAGCATTTATAGCATCCTATTTTGGTTAGCCACCCCCCATCATGGGGTAGGGTTTCCCTTTTTTTTTACCCGTCTATATGTAAATAGGGGCAACGTTTCTTTAAATGGCAATCCCTTGTCATTCGATAGAACGTTCCAATGGGACCTAATGCTGTCCCTAAAAAGGGGGTATAGTCAATAGAGACCAGAATCCTATTGATGTTATCTTTATTGGAGACTGCATCTTCACCTTGTGATATGTCATCCTTATAGCACATAGCTTTATTCAGCTGAAGTTGTATGTCAGTATAGTCCCTCTGGCGAAATTTATTGCACATAAGTTTCATTTGATAGGCCATATTTTTACTGTTAGTGTTTTTATGTATGAAAAACTGAGAATACATGGCCCCATTTTTGGGGATGTAGGATGGCTACTCTGTGTATGTACTATAGAATTTTAATCTGTGGGTTTGGAAAAAAATGTGCTGCCGAAACAATTGTAAATTCATAAATCCAAAAAGTTAAAAGTTAATGATCTCTGTACTACAGGTCATTAACAACTTAAAAGGGGTATTCAGTTGGTTTAAGTGACCCACAAAGTCATGACATTCTTCTATAGAGCCCTCCCACAAGATGAACAAGTCGGAGATGTAGCACTTAAAATCCTTAGCTTATTTCCAAACTGGGGATAAATATATGTATTCTAAAAATGTTGCATCGCCAGATTAGCAAATGAGGGCCCAACATTGGACCCCATGGCTGTCCCAGATATTTGCTGGTAATATGTAGTACCAAAGCGAAAATAGTTATTACTCAAAATAAACAATAGATTCTGTGGGAGGACTTCTATGTCCACTTAAATGCAGAGCCTCACCACAAATTTTAACCCCTTCTTCCTGAGGGATGACTGTGTAGAGGCTTTGAACATCACAATACATTAATATTGTCCCCTCTACTGGACCATTATAATCCTTTAATATCTGTAATAGATGTTGACTGTCACGTAAGAAGGACATCATGTTGATGACCAGTGGCTGTAAGAACGAATCCAAATAAATGGCTATGGGTTTAAAAGGGAAGCCCTAGATGCCACTATTGGTCTCCCTGGAGGCATTGTGGACGATTTGTGTAGTTTGGGCACGGTGTATATAATAGGAACCTTAGGATTAAAACATGTTAAGTACCCAGCCATATCAGAATGAATCCAACCCGCCCTCTGTGCCATTTAAATGCGAGTATCAAAATAATAGTGGGGTCCTTTTCCAAGAGTCTATAAACTGTTGGATCAGATAGCTGAGATAATAGTTCCAACTTATAATAATCCAAGTCAAGTAGCACTATGGCACCCCCTTTGTCTGCTGGATGTATTATAAGATTGGAGTCCGCTTTAAGGGATTTGACTGACTTCACCAAATCCCCCAAAACGTTAATGGCTGGGGGGACATTGGGAGGCTCATATGTACCAATGCCTGTTCCAATGCCTGCTGTTTAAAAAATCCCTTAATTTAAGTTTCCTTTGTAATTTATACACTTACTACACTTCATTAGTAAGTGTGTTATATTTAGGGGTGGGTATGAACTTCAAACCCCTACTGAGGACCCTATATTTAGCTGTCATCAGAGGATGTCTGCTCAAATTATCAATTATGTCTGACTGGGCGGTCTGGAGGGGTACCTTTTTCGCCTTGTATCCCCTCATCTCGTAACCCTGTGCTTTCTCTTTGGGGTTTCCCTTTTGTCCCATAACAGGTAGTGCCCCCCCCCCAAATTGTCCTTATTACCTTCTTGACGCGTTGGTAGATACTTATTCGTTGGATCATTCCCATACTGGTCAGATTGTGCAGATTTGTCCGAACTATCAACCGTACGCAATGTTTTCCACAATCTCCTAGGTCTGATGCAGGGGTGGCCCCCATTTCTGACAAAAAGCCATCCATACACACGTTTTTTAAGGTAATCACTTTCCAAGGTATGGGTTTTTTTTTTTTAAGGCAATTGGGTTGTCCCGATATTTGTTAACCTGTTCTGTAACCAATTGCATGTGGGGTCAGCACTCAGATTTTTATTATGCAGTTGTTCCATTAGTGTGATCTCCGATCGTACCTTGATCAATTCACTACCCACCTGTCCGATCACCAATAACATGAGATTGAAGGAACATCGGTTGAGTATACCAATCCACTTTGTGCAAAAGTCCATATCCATACATCCGATAGTGGGTACATTCTGTACTCTAAATCCCCGTGGGATCCTGCAGTTACGGTGATAATCAGACAAGAACACCCCATGTAGGTGAAGGTCTACCTTCCTCTTTTTCAATCCGAGAAGTTGGAAAAAATGCTCCCTGGTGTGGATATCAGCTGTAAGGGCTATGGTGGAATCCGAGAACAGTATTCGTTAAACATCCTCCTGAGAGGATGTCTAATGAAAGTCCTTATCCAGGTCTACTGTAAGGAACTCAGTAGAACTAGTGTCCTCCATGTTAACAAGTGTAGAACTCATTCCTGTGACTGTGATGGGATGAGCGTCGGAACAAGCTGGAGCTGGTGCACACCAAAGTCCTAATTCCTAATCTTTACAATACAACACACCCTGAAATCATAGGATGAAAGCAATATAACTTACAATCTCATATCTATCTCTTTT
This sequence comes from Hymenochirus boettgeri, assembly GCA_019447015.1. Taxonomy (NCBI): domain Eukaryota; kingdom Metazoa; phylum Chordata; class Amphibia; order Anura; family Pipidae; genus Hymenochirus; species Hymenochirus boettgeri. The sequence goes on along the minus strand of CM033473.1, from coordinate 225,949,864 downwards.
TCTATTAGCCTTCTTTCCCATCGGATCTATCCAATCACTTTGCAGGGGGGTGGGTTTACCGATTTAAAGATCTATGCCATCATAGCAACACCCCTTTATCCTGGCAGAATTTAGAGCAAAGTACCATACAGATGATACACTTTGGTACCAATTTATCCAACTCTACACAAAATAACTCTTAAACTTAATATCAAACCTCCATGCACTTATGTGCATGGATCTTAAAAATCCCACCTATGTTTAAATGTAAAAAGCAGGCTGCAGCACGATCTGCCTGGCACTCAGTGGCAAAAGATCAGATAGATGCCCTGCAAACATATATCTAAAGAGAAAACATATAAAATACTGTTTGACTGGTACATCACACTCAATTCCATGCACTGTTCCCAGGGATGCGGACCACCTGCACATCACCTTCATTGGTGGTGGACATGTGGAGAGATTCAATCAATGTGAAAAAACTGTGAAACACTGATAGCCACAATATTTGATAAACCTTTGTATTATCTCCTTACACCTCCTTATTTAACCTACCATCTGGAGGTTTCAACAAACAACCACAAACCCTTATAATGTATGTTTGTTCAGCTGCTAGAATATTATTGGCTGCTTCTTGGAAACATTCCCCTAGGGAAGCCCTGGTGAATAAAATTTGGTTGATCCATAATAATTCATTTATGGCCCACACATTGAAAAATTCTATAAAAACATGGTTTAAGACGGGGGATACAGTATATGGATATTATCCAGGTACCACAGCCTTGCCTAGCACCCAGTGCTCCCCGGGGATGAAGCAGATAACCTAATACAGTAAAGGAAAAAATGTGTACCCGGTCAGAATGATATTTTTTGTATACATGATTTCTGAATTGATTTTATGTTAAAGTTTGTTTAGATAAAACATGTAAACCCCAATAAAAATTTAATGAACAAAAAAAAGAAATCTAACAATGACACTAAGTGGATATAAAAAAGGTTATAAAATCAATTATACATACACACTATATCTCTGCGTCGTGCCCATGAGTCAACCAAAGGACCCATACAGTATAAATATTAGATCTGCTATTATCAGACAAAACATGTCACTTCCATATCTTTATTCAATCCACCAGGGATCTGGTTTTAAGCTCAAGGATCCACCAAAGTTCCTTTTTTAGTAATTTTTAATGTTTGTCTACTCCCTTTGGTCCCATACATATCGTTCAATGCCCTGGAACCTAACATTCTTAATTAGATGACATTCTCTACCATGTAAACCCAGGGCTGACTGAGAGTCTTAGTTGTATACAGAGTTGATATGCTCGTATACTTGATCCTTAAACCTGCATTTGATCTTCCCAAAATATTGGCATCTGCGCCCACAAGTTGCCAGGTAAACCACATGAGTTGTATTACAATTTATCATACCTTTAATTTGATATTCTTTACCTGTTTTTGACACACAGCCTGTGTATTCCCAGGTATTCCCTTTAACAGAGGGTGAGGGTGACTTCAATTGAAATGTAATAGGGTATTCCTATGTTTATATTTATTTCATCACTAGTAAGCAATAGATCCAAATAAGGAATTGTATGTTTATCACAAGTATATGTAAACTCAATGCCCATGCCCATAGAATTGCAATATGCAATAAAATTAGCTATTTCGATTTCCTTACCCTGACAGACTACGATCAAATCGTCAATGTATCAGATTTTTTTCTTTATACAATGCTTTTAGGGGCTCAGACAGTAGCCACAAAGATGTAGTGCCACTCCCACCTACCCATAAACAAATTTGCATAGGACTGCCCATATTTTGCACCCATTGCGGCACCACACTTTTAGAGGTAGTGAACCCCCTCAAACAGAAAGAAAAATGGATGGTTCACCACTATAACAAAACAGGGTCTTTCATCTCTCCTATCCAGGACACGTCTCACCACCTGCCCCCTGCATTCCCTCTCATCTTATTCCCCCGCTCTCCTCTTCCTTCATTCCAGCCCTAACCTCTCTCTTTAACTTGTCCCTATCCACTGGTATTTTTCCCTCTATATTTAAACATGCCATTGTATCCCCTATACCTAAAAAACCCTCCCTTGACCCGTCTGCTCTTTCCAGCTACCCGCCTGTCTCCCTTCTCCCTTTTGCTTCCAAACTACTGGAAAGACATGTCTATGCTGACCTGGTTAATCACCTGTCTGCTAACTCTCTCTTTGACCACCTCCAGTCAGGCTTCTGCCCTAACCACTCCACGGAAATTGCAATCACTAAAGTGACCAATGATTTACTTAGTGCTAAATCTAAAGGTCACTACTCTTTGCTGATTCTTCTTGATCTGTCTTCTGCTTTTGATACTGTTGATCACCCTCTACTTCTTCAGATCCTGGCCTCCTTAGGTGTCCAGTGCACTGCACTTTCTTGGCTATCCTCCTATCTCTCTGGTAGGACCTCTAGTGTTTTTCACACTGAAATTAGCTCCACTCCTCGCCCCCTCCTTGTGGGGGTTCCACAAGGCTCAGTACGCGGTCCTCTTCTTTTCTCCATCTACACCCATGGCCTTGGACAAGTTCATTTGGGTTCCAGTATCACCTGTATGCAGACGATACCCAAATTTACATCTCTGACCCAGATCTCCCTACGCTGATATCCCAGGACCCCGACTGCCTTCGTGCCATCTCTGCCTTCATGTCCTCCCGCTTCCTCAAACTAAACATGGACAAGACTGAACTTGTCCTTTCCCCACCCTCACGATCAGTTCCCCTCCCTAGCCTTACTATTAATATTAAAAACACACCCATGTCCCGATCTCCTCATGTCCGCTGCTTGGGAATAACACTAGATTCTGATCTTTCCTTTAAACCTCATGTCAATTCGCTTGCCAACTCCTGTCGGCTCCAACTCAAAAACCTCTCCCGCATTCGACCCTTCCTCTCGAATGAAGCTACAAAAATCCTAGTCCATGCCCTAATCATATCACGGCTAGACTACTGCAACACACCAAACAACCACCTGGCACCACTTCAATCCATTCTCAACTCTCCTGCCCGGCTCATTCATTTCTCTTCTCGCTTCTCTAATGCCTCTCCTCTCTGCCAGTCCCTCCACTGGTTGCCCATCACGCAAAGGATCCAGTTCAAACTGCTTAACTTATCCTATAAAGTACTTTCCAACACAGCCCCTCCATATATCTCAGAGCTGATCCAGCGATACTGTCCCATGCACAACCTCCGCTCTGCAAATTATACCCTCCTCTCATCCACTCTGGTCACCTCTTCCCAAGCCCGCATTCAAGACTTTACTCGTGCTGCCCCTCTGCTCTGGAACTCCCTTCCTCCATCTGTCCGTCCCTCACCATCCCTTAACACCTTCAAACGTAACCTTAAAACCCACCTCTTTAGGCAAGCATATAACCTGGCCTAAACATTTTTCCCTTACTACCCAATATTCTCCAACCCGCCTTTCACACTCCACTGCTAATCTATTTACAGCCTACCGATTCCCGTAACCTAATGTCTCACCCCCATATCCTCTAGTCTGTAAGCTCTTTGGGCAGGGTCCTCTCTCCTATTGTATCATGGTATTGCTGTAAGATACTCCTCACTCTGTTTACTTATATTATGTATGTAATATGTAAGACTTTGTATAACATGTATTACCCTGTATGTAATGTATGACTATGTAATTGTAAAGCGCCATGGAAGATGTTGCCGCTATATAAATTAATAATAATAATAATAATAATAATAATAATAATAATAATAATAATAATAATAATAATGGTTTACATCCTGTTCTGTGTTTTTAGTTCCTCCCTTGGAAATGGCAAGGTTTATTTTTACATTTATTTATTTTTAATGTATAAAGGAGAATAGAAAAATATACAGGGAAATTCAATAAAAGTTCTAGTGCTAGTGCTAGTGCTAATTTTGCCCCAACCAATCAGATCTTATTTAACATTTGAGAGCTAACATCTGATTTGTTGGGGCAAAATTAGCACCATTTTAAACGATAAGAACTTTTATTGAATAACCCTGAAAGTGTGAGCAAGGTAAGCAGGCATATTTCATTTCTGTAAAGTTTCTACAGCTTTTCATATTGCCATTTAGTAAACAGTTCCCTTTTGCTCCAAATAGCTCTCAATGACCTAATTCAGGAAATGGAAATTTAACAGTCCAAATTAAATGGCCTTTCAAGCACAGATACAGGTTTCTTATCCTCAATTAGCCCTGTAAGAGGTCCCTTACACTGGATTCCATAAAACCTAATTCCTTTATGTGGGAAGGAGGGATGAAGTCATCCCAAACTAAGGGTGATTCATCATCTCCAGCTAATCCCTATCAGTCTACATTTCCCAGTACCTACAAAAAAACATATTCAACTATTTAAAACCACATACCATAATTATCGTAATTCTTCTCATTGAATTTTATATGTGTTTTTGTCATAAAAAAAACCTGTTACATGAAAACTACATTGTGTTTGCTTATTTAAAAAAGGTTTAGGAAAATATTTTAAAGCTTTAAAGGAAAACCGTGCATCTTTTCCAATGCTATGTCATGTGCTTGCCTGTCTGTCTGTCTACAATTCAGAATACAGTTTGCAGATCTGTCTGATTTTTGTTTGTTATGTTTATAGATAACAGGGAGACATCTATAAATGTAGATGTAGTATTTATTTCTACAACATATATGAATATTCTATTCAGCTAATCAGCTTCAGTCCTTCACAACAACAGAAATCAAAATGCTATTTGTCAATTACGTTTTCTTGGAATGAACACTAAATCAGCAGCCATACAGTATGATTGGTGCCATTTTTAATCATTGTCTTAATATGTTGCTTTATCGGTTAGGTCTTTGATAATTTCATCTTTCACTCCCATGCCTTGTTTAATTAAGTTGTATAATTTACTTGAATATAGAAACACACAATTGATTAGGAATATAACATCTAATAAATATGTAATTATATAATAATATATGCAGGAATATGTTCTCTTTTTTTACATCCTTCCAGTCTCAATACTATTACTCACTTTCCAAGTCACCAATGGTGGTTTGTTGAATGTGTTGTTGAAAATACTTAACACAAATACTGTTTACTCACAGTTATAAAATAAATGTTATTGGATTGCACTGGTGCAGCAGGACAGGGAGAACAGACAATGTGGAGACAATGGGAAGCATGTGATGTCACAGCCATACCCCAAAGGTTGTGACATCAAAAAAATCATAAAAGTCATATTTTTTTAAAATTCCTAAGTTTTACCAGATTTTAGTCAAAAAAGAGATATAAAAGATGAAAAACAGACAGTTTCTAAACCCTGACCTTTTAATTTCTAAACCTTAGTTTGCTCAGACCAAAATGTTGGGATGTTTCAATTCGATCCATTAAAAAGTAGCACCGTGGCACACCTTTCTGTGCAGACAAAAATGGACTTAGTGTGAATGAGCCCTAGGTTTATTTAGTAACAATGTTTTCTCTAAAAAAAAAAAAAGTAACACATAAAGAAAATAAAACATTTAAATGTTACATATTCTTTTGGGGCATTACCCATGATTTTGCAGTATTTTGCTGTGCAGCCTAATAGAAAGGATCCCTTCACAGTGCCTCTTGTTGCTATGAAATTTCTGCCTTAGCGATCACAACCACTGCTCTTATTACTCCTGGAAGTCATAGAAGCACAAAAGAGGCCTTGTGTGTTAGTAACGCTGCTCTGTTCATAATGTAAAGAACATAACGTGTTAATTCCTGTTGCATATTCCTTAACCACACAACATAGATTTCAGCTAGTCTGCTCTTCTTCCATTAAGGTAGAATAGTAATTTAATGGCAGTAAATTCGGTAAAAACACACTTCATCACAAGGCAACTAAAGCAGAACCTATTTTTTCACCATGGACTCTATTTTAAACTTCACTAAAATACGTAATTTCATAATATCTTGTTTTAGCTAGTTATTAGATTAATCTGCTCCAGCAAAACTATCCAGAACACAGTGGAATGTTACTGTCTGTTTGCAGAGAAATGTGTAACCTTCTGATATGGGCATTTCCTTACAATAAGTCAGCAATTTCTGTATGACTCAAAAGAAGCAAAGCAATAAATACAGTATAAACCTTCAGATTCCCAAGCTACTGGCAGAAGGGGAGAGTGATGGTACTCACAGGGCTAGGGGGCATAAAGGAGAACTAAGGGCATGACCACACTGCGCCGGAAACGCAATCACACACGCAATCGCACGAGCTTGTAAGTTCCATTTAGTACGAAAGTACATGATTCTGTAACTAAGAATGCTTCCATGTTGTTGCCAGTACAACCCACAGCTTGTGTAGACATCAAAGAGCCACGCCCCCTGACCCCAGTATTCACTGTCTCTATGCACAGAGTATTTCCAATCAATTTACACAATTTGGGAAGACACCCTTCCCCAGTATCTCCACAAGCACTCAAAAACACTTGTAATTCAAATTTTAAAATGCAATTTATTGGCACAGATAAATATATAAACATTCAAAACCCAACCCACTGTACCTCCCACCTCTTATTATAAACACAAATAGAAATAGAACACAGTCTGGGCGTCCCCAGATTATATTATATTGAAAGGTCTCTATAAGAATGACCCGAAGAAAAGTGCTCCTATATAAAGTGGCTTGGTGCTATTAAAGTTGTCACAAAGTCTAGATTTTGTAAAATCCAAGTTCGTGGTTTACACAGACATAACTCGGCCTATTGGGGCCTCCGCTCTTTCCAAATATTCAAACTCCTCCGGAAACAAAAAGCAACATGGACGCTATATACAGTTACATTCAGGCTTACCGGGATCTCATATCCTGGGGCTACTCATCCTGCTGTAGTATATAACATAAGCTTTTACGATGGTCGAGCCTCCGTCCCTGCTTCACCCGGTGCAATCGCTCTTGAGCTTATTTTGTGCCAATCAATGCTGTTTCCATCTCTCCAAACCGCCAAACCAACAGGCAGCACATATTCAAGTGATCAACTATCCGGAAACAAAAAGCAACATGGACGCTATATACAGTCACATTAAGGCTTACCGGGACTTTTGACGGGATCACATATTCTAGGGCTACTCATCCTGCTGTCGTATATAACATAAGCTTTTACGATGGTCGAGCCTCAGTCCCTGCTTCACCCGGTGCACTCACTCTTGGACTTTTCTTGCGCCAATCAATGCTGTTTCCATCTTTCCAAACCACCAAGCCAACAGGCAGCACATGTTCAGGTCATCAACTACCGACGCGCGTTTCGCTTGTACTCGTATTTCCCACAAGCTTCGTCAGGGTCTCACGAGAGTTCAAAACGAGACCTATACTTATATACATTTAACTAATGGGCGGGCCAAGTTAAAGAAACAAGATTTAAAGATACAGTGTACCTATATACAATTAAGCTTCAAATGTCCCAACATGGCGTTCATCCCCTTCATTGGGTGTACAAAATTTCTTAATATAATCATTTCTCACTCCCAATAGGGATATTTTTACAAAAAGCAACCATAATGTATGGCATCATTTAACCCATTTGGTATTTCCGTACGGAGATTAAAGATCCATCTGCTTTCACTTTGAAGCAAACGCTTCTCTATGTTACCTCCTCTCTGTCCCAAGGACACCTTTTGGATACCCATAAATGTGAAAATAACATTCTTGTCATTATGATATTCATGAACATGTTTTGCCATAGCACTTCTGTCTACTTGACTATTCTGTGTTGCTCTCACATGTTCCGCTATTCTGATAGATAGCTTTCTCTTTGTCTGACCGATGTATCTAATTACACATTTACATTCTAGTAAATAGATTACCTGGGTACTTTGACAAGTAATTAAACCATTTACTTTATACTGTTTTCCATTAATTCCTCCAAATACAGCATCTTGATTCATATATTTACATATTTTACACTTGCCACAAATTCTATTTCCCTTTGCCTGGGGGATATCTAACCAGCTTTCCATATTAACTTCTCGAGGGTTCAGATGACTTGGGGAGAGCAAGTCCCTCAAATTTCTCCCCCTTCTCGCCGTCATCTGTGGATACATCCCTATACATTCTTTTAGTTCATCATCATCACTTAGAAGGAACCAATATTTTTGCAAAATACCTTTTACCTTAGGCCACTCATTATTGTATGTAGTTATAAAGCGAATGGGGTTTGCTTTTTTTGTACTTAAAGTTGTAACTTTATTTTTATATAAAAGATCAACCCTCTGCTTTCGTAGAGCTACCTTAAAGCCTTTCTGGATTGCTTTTTTCTTGTAACCTCTTGCCTGAAACCTTCGTTTCATTTCCTCTGACTGTTCCAAAAATTTACTATCTGAGGAACAGTTACGTCTTAGACGCTGAAATTGCCCTATTGGTATCCCTTGTATTAGATTATATGGATGATGGCTAGTGGCAAATAATAAGGAATTTACCGCAGTGTCCTTTCTAAATGTTTCTGTAATCAAAGTGTCCCCTTCCCTGGTGATCCGAAGATCCAGAAAAATAACTGATTTATTATCCCAATGTGCCGTTAACCTGATGTTTTTATCATTGGTATTAAGTTTATCAATAAATTTCTGTAATGACTCTTCAGAACCATTCCACACCATCAAAATATCGTCCATATATCGGATCCATAATGCCACATTTTGTTCAATCCCCATCAGTTCTATTGTCTCACTTACATCTGTTTTTTCCCAAATCCCCAGGTGGAGGCACGCATACGTGGGCGCGAGCCGCGCCCATCGCGGTGCCTCTCACCTGGCGATAGTATTTTCCATTGAATAGGAATACATTATTTTCCAAAATAAACTTAAGTAGCTCCAAAGTATATTCAGTATGCGCCCTGAGTTGTTCCCCTCTGGTATCCAGGAACATTTTGCATGCCTGGAGGCCGATTGCATGGGGGATCGAAGTATATAAACCCTCCACATCTAAGGTAACCAACATGGCATTAGGATCAATTATAATGCCATCTAATTTCTTAAGAACATCTCCTGTATCTAAAATAAAAGAGTCTAAACCATATAAAAAAGACCATATAAAAAACCATATAAAAAAAGTCTCAATACCTGATCAATATATTGACAGATGTGCTCAGTGTGTCCCTCGATCCCCGATACAATCGGCCGACCAGGTGGATTCTGTCTATCCTTATGTACTTTGGGGATGATGTAAAAGGTAGGGCTTCTAGGACTTTGTACCCAAAGATAATCACGTTCTTTTTGACTTATCAAGCCATCATTATATCCTTTATTAATCAGACCTTTAGCTTTACCCTGAATTTGATATATTGGATTATTATCCAATTTCTCATATTGACAATTATCAGATAATTGTCTATACACCTCTTTTCCATATTGACATTGACTGCTCATTACCACAATGTTTCCTCCCTTGTCAGCAATCTTTATTATAAGATCTTTATTTTTCTTTAAATTTTGTAATTCCAACCATTCATCTCTTGTCAGATTATACTGAGACAAACCTCCTATCTCCAACTTGTTGATTTCTCGAGATACACATTTGACAAAGGAGGAAACATTTTGTGAGTAGCTTATTGATGGAAACCATTTAGATTTAGAAGTCAACTCCAAACTATTCGGACACAGATCCTCTTCACTTCACAGAGTATTTCCAATCCAACCCACAACAATATGGAAGTCCCTGATAAGATTTTGAAAACTGCTTGTTATCCTGAAGATCATTTACCAGTCAGCATGGACCAATAGTCGGGTGATTTTACTGCCATGACTGAGTCTTTTTGCTTCTAATTCTAGCAAAAGGTAAAGTTTCTGAATGTATCTGTACTCTTAATGGCAGCTCTCGCGTTAAAACATGTAAATACCATGATTTTAGAAACACACAGCATGTAAAGTCAAGGTTCAAATCCCCTTGCTTACAAAAATAAAATATAGTCAACTGAGTTCAATGCTTTTTTTGTTTCCTTTACTTTTTAAAGAAAATATAAAGTTTATACATGTACAGACTTCATATATAACAGTTTGGTTGGGATAGCGGTAGAAAGTTTTGCTTTAGCAAGACAGAGAACATGAGGTTGCAGGATCGATTCCCCAGACTTGCTTTTATTTTTTACTAAAATGTTAATATATTTCTTAAGCTAGGTACACACCTACCGATCTTTCCTCCTGACCGACCGTTCGATACTTTCGACCGGTCGGCCAGGAGGAAGCACTGTCGGTCGCGGCAAAAGCCTCCATAGAGGACCGCACGATCAGACGAGGTTTTCCACCATGTCCGATCGTCCTTTCGTCCGATTCAGACGAACGGTCCATCGGACATAGGCACATTCGGATGCGATAATTTCGGTCCGATCGACCGATACACTGAACTATCGGTCGATCGGACCTAAATATCTCATTGTGTGTACCCAGCTTTACATCCATGGTAGCTAAGATATAAACTGTGAAGATTGCTTTTCTTTAGTGTATGAAAAGCAAAGGAAATCATAATTGTTAGGGACAGGAACATTTATATATGTTAACACAAAAACTACACTAAAATCTCTGTTCTGTGTAAGAGGGAGGAATGTTTTTTGAGCTGTAACATGATTGGCTGTCAGCTTCTAGGAAGCAAGGCTTCAGCTTTCTGTGAAGTTTACTGCATACACTTAGCTGGGTGTGTCCAGCTAAGATGGATTATTGGAGTTTACCCACACTTGCAAAAAAGAGAGATTACCCACATATTAATATTATAAATCACCCAGCAGCAACAGCAGGGAAGAAGTGAGAAACAGCTTTTTGTATCTTTGTGAATGTGCTCTGTCTATTGGGGCAATGTTGTCTAGAGACTTTAGTTCCCCTTCAAATTTTCCAGAAGTAATGGATATTACAAAAGAGGATAACTGCTAAATAAAGCTACCCTAGGTTTTGGATGTCTCTCTTATCTTTTAAAAAGTTTTTGAGTTCATGCAAAAAGCTCTCTCATCCCTCTATAGAATAGAAGCATGCCACAGTGCTTCCCTGTCTTGACTATATTATTTCCCCCAAAGTTCAAGAATAACTAAAGTAGGAAAATAACCCATTTCTATTTAAATAAGAGAAAAAGATGGTTTGGTTCTTGAATCAGTTAGTGCGGCTTTAACTCTGAAAAAGCTTCCCTCTGCGTTCCGGTTCTCTACCGCAGTTTGCTTTGTGGCCAATGGAAAGACACGCTCTGCAAGGAGTTGTGTTCTCCCATTGGCTAGATTGCGGAAGTTTCTCATATTTTCAGATTCGCTTTTGTCTGGGGATGTGCCGCTGGATTGGAAAAAAGCCAATGTAATACCAATATTCAAAAAAGGTAGTCGTTCACAGCCTGGTAACTATAGACCTGTAAGCCTAACATCAGTGGTAGGGAAGGTGATGGAAACTTTGTTAAGGGATCATATCCTTGACTTTGTCTCCAGAGATCATCTTATTAGTAGTAGTCAGCATGGATTTATGAGAAATAGATCATGCCAGACAAATTTAATTGGTTTTTATGAAGAATTGAGTAAGAAGTTGGACTCAGGCACAGCAGTGGATGTGGTATATTTGGATTTTGCAAAAGCTTTTGATACTGTGCCACATAGGCGACTAATGTATAAACTGAGGACTGTTGGCCTTGAAGAAAACATTTGTTCATGGATAGAGAACTGGTTATTGGACCGCAAACAGAGAGTGGTGGTTAATGGAGCTACATCTGTGTGGGCTAAAGTTCTAAGCGGAGTGCCTCAGGGTTCTGTACTGGGGCCGCTTCTGTTTAATCTGTTTATAAATGACTTAGAAGGGGGCATTGAGAGCAAGGTCTCTGTGTTTGCTGATGACACTAAATTATGCAGAGCTTTGGAAACTTCCAATGATGTGCAAGTGCTGCAAGCAGACCTAGATAGATTATCAAAATGGGCAGCAGAATGGCAGATGAGATTCAATGTAGATAAATGTAAGGTGATGCATTTGGGATTTAATAATCCCTGTGCTATCTACACCATAAATAACTCTGTGTTAAGTTCATCTGTAATGGAAAAAGATTTGGGGGTTCTGGTAGATAACAGACTTAGCTGTAGCAAACAATGCCAGGTAGCAACAGCTAGAGCTAGCAAGATATTGTCTTGTATAAAAAGGGGAATAGATTCAAGAGAGAAAAATATTATTCTACCTCTTTACAAGGCACTGGTAAGGCCTCATTTGGAATATGCGGTGCAGTTTTGGAATCCCATATACAAAAGGGACATCTTGGAAATTGAGGCAGTTCAGAGAAGGGCAACTAAATTAATAAGGGGAATGGAGGGGCTTGAATATGCAGGCAGATTAGACAAGTTAGGGCTGTTTACATTGGAGAAGCGGCGGTTGCGTGGGGACATGATAACCTTGTACAAATATATTAATGGCCCATACAATGAGCTCTCTGGTGCATTGTTCACTAATAGGTCATATCAGAGGACACATGGACATCCTTTAAAGTTGGAAGAAAAGAAGTTTCATCTTCAGGTTAGGAGAGGTTTCTTTACAGTGAGAACGGTGAAACTGTGGAACTGTCTTCCAGCAGATGTGGTAATGGCAAGTTCATTGAATAACTTTAAAAAAGGCCTGGATAAGTTTCTAAAACTAAAAAATATTGAGAATTACTGGTATTAATGCATATAGATCTGGTTGATCCAGGGATACTTTCCGATTGCCGTTTGGAGTCAGGAAGGAATTTTTTCCCCCTTTTTAGCTGGGTTTTTTTTGCCTTCCTCTGGATCAACTGTTAGGTAGGGTTAAAAAAAAAAAAAAAAAAGAATAGGTTGGACTTGATGGACGTATGTCTTTATTCAACCTTAATTACTATGTAACTATGTAACTATGTAAGTCACTGACAGTGCCAGTGGGGGGGAGTGGACCAGAGAGCAGAGGGAGACTATGTGTGAGTACCATATTTACTCGAGTATAAACCGAGGTTTTCAGGCTTTAAAATAAGCCTGAAAAGCCGACATAGGTTTTTACTAGGGTCAGTACTTACTTAATCCGGCAGTCGCTCCTTGTGTACTGATCTTCCGGCTGATGTCACTACTCGGTGTCTGTCTCACTGCCTGGCGCCGAGTAGTGATGTCAGCCAGCAGTGAGACAACTAAAGCCTCAAAACAATACATAACCAGAAGGCAGTAGTGGTCGTAATTTCTACCCTCGACTTCTACTCGTCAATCAGTTTTTTACTAATTTTTCAGGTAAAAATAGGTACCTTGGTTTATATCGATTTATATTCGAGTGAGCTGTGCTGTTATCTCTCCCCCATCTCCCCTTCAGTCACTGGAACTCGATCTCTGGTTTCTTCTGCTTTCTCCTGCACTAAGTATGAGCCAACCACAGATTAGAAGGAGGAATTAGTATTAGTGACCGCAGATTCAGAACCTCCCACCAGGTGATCAGTGATTTCTTCATATCCTGGGCTGTGCAGCAGAGAGAGGGGTAGATGATGGCTCATTTAAAGGTAGGAACCTGGCCTTTCATTTAAATTTGTTTGGAGACCACAGCTCCCCTGTAAGATGGTCAAAACTGCAAAAATCTGTTCCCCCTGCGGATTCGTGGATTTTTGAAAAAAAAAATCGAAAATTCACAGAAAAACCCATAAAAAGTCAATGGGTAACTTTGACATGGCTGTGGAACCTGGGAAATGGTCTGGGGAACTTGTACATATATCCATACATATAATTAGTTACAATATGATATTTTCAGAAAGAATCTGATTGGTATACTAACCAATCTGATTCTTTTCCTGTCAGAATTGGTTACAATCAGATTTCTTCAGAAAGAATTTAAATGGTTAGTATACCAATCAGATTCATTCTGAAATTATCTGATTGTATCTTTCAGAATGGATCTGATTGGTTAGTATACCCATACCGAGCAGCTCTGGGTAAATAAGACTGTATGTCCTTACCAAAGGAAGGCAAGAGTTGCGTTAGATATATACTCGACATATGTATAAATGGTCTGGAGAGATGAACATCTGAGTGCTGCCCTCAACTTACCTTCCTCATTCCTGCTATGCAGTGACTACGTAAGATTATTGCAATGCGGTAAACAGGAAAGTATGGTGTTCTCCAAAGTGCCTTGTTAGCCACCCTAATTCAAGAGAACTAAATGCTGTCCAAAACTTTTAATTTTGTAACTTTTTAGAAATGGCACAGGTCCAAAACTACTAACACATTAGTGCATCAGTTTTGCATAATTTTGCACTGGTTTGGGTGAGATCAGTTGATATACAATGTTGATTCCATTATTTCTTTTTTATTGTGGTTTTAAAACATTGGGTCTAATAAAGTAGGACATTATGGTAAAATATCATTGCATAAATGTGGAATAGACATCTTAGAAAGTTAAGTAAAAGAATAGGTCCCTCTAGAGATTTTACTTTCTTTACATCTATTGCAGCTTAAATGGAGATTACTATTAATATGTTTGGATTCTAAACCAGCCCTAATGCTGTGTTATTCAACCAAGCCAAAAAGCAAACTCCATTAAAAAGGAGGTATAAAAATGCTCATCTGTAAAAGCAATATCATAGCAATATCATTCCCAGTGAAACTTCATGGGCAAGTTATCAAATGCAGCTTAAATCTTGGCTTCAGTGCTGTAGTGGCTCTGGTTGGTTGGTCTTATTCCTTAAAAAGTTACACTTTTAATATATTTAAAGAAGAACTAAACTTTTTTTATCCTAGCATGAAAGCATTTTTCCTGAGAACACCCACAGTATACATTGTAAGATACTATGTTGTATTTACATATATTAAGGAAGTAGATTCTGTAACTAAAAAGGCTTTCATTTTGTTGCCAGTACTAATCACATTCCATATAGTCTTCAAAGAGCTTGTGCACCTATTGGCCATTCCCCATGACCCCAGTATTTACTGTCTCTATGCACAGAGTATTTTCTATAAAGATGCCTCTGATAAGACTTTTGAAGATGCTTGTTACCCTGCAGTATATCCATCCAGCATGCATTACAGTCTGCCAGCAACAATCCAAAATTGTCAGCTAATTTTAGCGATTTTGTTAATATTACTTATTTTTCCAAATGTAGCGGTTTTATTAGTTTAGCAGGCTAATTTTCTACTTTTAGAAAGACACAGCCAATGTGCTTACAGGTTCCCACCTCTTTTAACATTTTTGGATATGTAATAGGTCTCCCTCCCCCATACCCAACCGCTAAATCGCTAGAATAGATTTTCCAGAAACTCCCCCGATCGTTACTTACCTTTCCTCTTTCCTCCACCCTACTGCCCGGCCCTCTGCTTGCATGAAACTGCAAGGAGGGGGCTGGACCGGCAGCTGCGTCCATGATTGGCTGAGAGGCAGCCAATCACGGACATGGCTGCTGGCTGCACAGAATACCGGGGGAGAGAGGTAAGGTAAGTAGAGTTCAGGGGAGTCT
Source organism: Hymenochirus boettgeri (assembly GCA_019447015.1). Lineage (NCBI taxonomy): Eukaryota > Metazoa > Chordata > Amphibia > Anura > Pipidae > Hymenochirus > Hymenochirus boettgeri. Next base: position 225,934,477 of record CM033473.1, on the reverse strand, counting down.
CTGGAAAATCTATTATAGCGGTTGGGGCTGGGGGAGGAAGACCTATTACATATCAAAGGGGTTTTACACTAGGGGGAGGGAGAGCAAAATGGGAGAGGGAGCGAGAGGAGGTGGGGCTGCTCTGAGCAATCCAAAACCTCTGAGAGGACATCTCAGAGGCAGAAACAATTTCCCTCCCTGCCAGGCACCTGGTGGCCAGTTTTCTGGACTTTAAAGGGACATTACAGGAGCTGGGATGTAAGGTAAGGATTTTAATGCACTACACAGTGGGTCCAGTAGTGGGTGAAACCCACCTTTAAATCTCTGTTCTGTGTCTAAGAGGCAGGATCTGCCTAACATGATCAATGTGTAACAAAGGCAGGTCTATTGGCTGTAATATGATGGACTGCAGTTTCCTTGCTGTGATCTGCTGTGCACTAGAGAGCATGTGAAGTGTACTGGAATCACTTGGACTTCCATCAAAGCAAAGAGGTGTGTTTTGGGAGCTGACTCCTAGTACTCATTGGTTAATTTCATAATTTTAATAAACTGTCACAGCAAAGGGAGAGGTGAGACACAGCTTGTTGTATCTTTGTGAATGTGCTCGGTGGTCTTTTGGAAAAATGTTGTCTGTTTTCCTTTAGGCTAGATTGTAACTGCTTGTGAAGGTTCTCATTCATCCAGGTCATGGTATATCTGTTGTATTCAATTAGATCAACTGGACATGAAGTTTAGTTCTTGATGATGTTTCAGTAGTCATCCGACTGGCTTTCTGAATTGAGAAAGCCAGTCGGATGACTAGCAAAACGTCTTCAAGAACTAAACTTCATGTCCAGTTGATCTAATTGAATACAACAGATATATAGATTGTAACTGTGGTTTTAAAATATCTTCCCTATAAAAATAATTCCAATTATAATTCAGGTCTAAATATAGGTAATGGAAGGCTTATGATGCACTCTGCTCCTCATCTTTAAGCATGTCCATGTTAAATCCATACTAAAAAAAGCCCTCACTAGACTCCTCTGGTTTAGCTAACTACCGCCCAGTCTCTCTCTTACTGATAAACGAATAGAAGGATTAGTCTTCACCCATATTACTAACTACGGTACCTCTATGCTAATAACTTATTGGATACTTGCAATCTGAATTCCGTCTTGCGCATTCCACCGAGATTGTTCTTTGTAAGGTTGTGAATGATCTGCAGGTTGCCAAGGCCAATGGTAACTTTTCTATTTTTATCCTTCTTGACATCTCCTCTGCTTTCAACACAGTTGATCATTCCCTCCTAATGCAGACACTTCACCCATTGGGCATGCGGAATGAAGTGGCATCCTGGTTTCTATCCTATCTTTCTTATCGAACTTACTCTATATCTTATGCTAACAACACCTCTTCTCCGGTTCCTCTTGGTGTGGGGGTGCCGCAGGGGTCTGTTCTTGGACCCTTATTGTTCTCCCTCTACACTATTTACTTGGGAGATGTAATTTTCCCCATCCAATTGGCACGCTGCTTAGGGGTAATTATTGACTCTTCTCTCTCATTTTCTAACCACATTAACTATGTTGCGAAAACCTGACACTTTTTCCTTTACAATATAGCTAAAATTTGCAGGTTTCTTTCTCTCCCTACCACCGCGATGCTTATGCATGCTCTCATCCTATCGCAATACAGTTCAGAAACACTCTAGCACACGGCTGTTGGCTTGCTGCCAGACAATAGATAGGTGCTATCCCTCAGCTCTCTACTCCATGAGCTTGAATAATTCCAGAACAAAGATACAAACGAGGGAGCACACTATAAGTGTAGAATCAATAATTTATTGTGAACAACACACGACGTTTCGGGACTGCAATGTCCCTTCCTCAGGTAGCACCATGCAGAGTGTAATACACCGTGCACTGGTTATACCTGAGGAAGGGACATTGCGTCCCGAAACGTCGTGTGTTGTTCACAATAAATTATTGATTCTACACTTATAGTCTCATCCTATCGCACCTGACTATTGCAACTTACTACTTACTGGTCTTCCTTCATTTTTGGGGTTTGTTCTTTTTTGGTGTTTTTTTTGCCTTTTTTTTTTTTTTTAGATGTTCCGACCTCTTCTCCCCTTCAGTCTATAATTAATCTCCACAGGAATTGTTTTTCGCTCTCTAATAAACCGGATCCCAAATGTCCTCTGTACCGGACAACAACCTGGCTCCCCGTAAAACAACTCATTTTATAAATTTTTTTTTCTCCTAACATTTAAATCCCTTCGCTCTGCTGCTCCTCCTTATATTTCCTCTCTAGTGACCCCCATATGTTCCTGCCAGCACCCTTCAATCATCACAGAACAAGCTCCTGTACAGACCCCCCATGCGTACTGCTTCCTCTCTCTTTAAACCTTTCTATCTTGTGGCTCCCATCCTCTGGAATTCTATTCCTCTCTCTCTACATCAATAAACCTCAATTAGCAGGGTTAAATCTACCCTTACATCCTACCTATCTGGTAACCAGCACAGCACACGATTGTTTTATTTGCACTGCATACATCTCACTCCAGCACTTAAACCCTTTCCATTGTTATCTGCATGTTACCCACCTAACTAGATTGAAAGCTATAAGGGGAAGGGAATGTATAATTATAATACCATCTCTCTGCTTTTGTAAGATAACCTGTGTATTCTTAAAAGATTCCTTATGGTTAGGAAAGGGCTCTCAGAGTATAGTAATTAAATCAGACAGGCATCACTATCCTTCAAGGTTAGATCTGTTGTCATATGTTCACAATTTAACAATGTCTACAAGATCCTGCCTCTTATCCCCTCTTATTCTAATGTGTACAAGAACCTGCCTCTTACTTCTTTGTAGGAATTTAGTAGAAAACATGTTGTCACATGGTATGGATTGATATCCATTCAGCTATGAACCTTACTGTTATGTCCTGACATTTCTGGTGACTTACAATATAAATTAACTATATCAGAAGTATATAACTGTATGATATAAATGTATCCCTCAATTCTCAATATTCAAGCATACCTTTCAATATCATTGTACAGTTTAAGCACAATTGCATAAAATAACAACCAGCCTATGCAAACTATTTCATATTTAGTTAGTTGGGCCAACATATAACACATTGGTTGATTATATGAAAAGCTTTGTGCTTTTGCACATGTCCACAACATAGCAGGCCAGTTTAAATATCATACATCTGTGTACACAGCCAATATAAAATTACGGAGAACATTGTATTACAAGCATTGCACAATCTCCTACCCTTCAATATTCACCTTTAAATAAGTAAACAGATGAGAAACACAGTACTAAGATCAGGTTCAAATTCATACAATATCCTCCACTTGCATCTGGTTTACTACCTATTAAAGGGGTAATGCTGAAGGGTATGCAATCACATGGCATGATATGTGGATTTGCAAAATCAAAAAGGATGATATTTACCATGAAGGGAGTTGTTGTTTTTTTAGCAGACTAGGGCATGGCACAGCCATTTCTACAGATATGATTCATATACAGTATATCCTACATACATATATATATAAATGCTATATGTTGTATAGCTGTGTATGTGTCCATAATGTCTCCTTTGCAGACCAAAAAAAATAATAAAATTGCTTTGCCATTCATCTTAGTTTAGGAAGTCATTTCCCATGATAATAAAAATCCTGTTGTAATGATTGTTTCCAGATTTTTAGTTAAAGATATCGACTGATGGGAAAGAAAACGTGAAACCTTATACCCCACACACAAAGGTCTATCTTCAAAACAAGACATAGGTCGAAACATTAATTAGGAATGAATGTAAGGATGACCTGATCTGCAGATCATGTGAAACCTTAGACAGCTAGTAGGTTATGATGTAATCCTTTTATTATTAAATTCTTTTTTATAAACGTTTTTTGACTTTTTATTTACGAATAAAGCTTTTCCTAACACTGTACCACATTAACGCAATAAATCACGATTTAACATATTTTTACAATACATCTTAATGCGTCTGTGGTAGCATTTGCATTTGTTTTTTGTAGTGGGTTTTAATTGTTTCTTGGGTTAAATTGCAAAAAAAATGCACGCCACTGCGCAATTTTATGCAGTTGTATTTTTTTCTCTTTTCCTCGTAGACTTGCATTAAGTGTATTACCACATAAAAATGCAGTTGTGTGAACCAAACAAAGATAAGGAATAGTCAGATAATGCACAGGCACATGACAGTAGATCAGGAAAATTTATTGGGGTTCACTATAAAGTGCAGTAAAAAGTAAACAATATATATAGTAGTAAAGTGCTAATGCAGCAATGTAATCTTATGTAATGCATAGAATACAATAAAAGATTAAAAAGTCAGACATCCCTGAACCAAAAACGCCATCCCTGGGGGTGTCTCAAATCTCGGCAGTCTCAGATACACAGGATCAAGATCCCTCCCAAACACCGAAGTGCTGGGAAAGCTATATAGCCAGACTCTCTGATCTACTTATCCAAACTATCAGCATCACTCACAAAATTCTCTACTCAAGACTGCCTTGTCTATCATGAGAAGCCATTCCTAACACCAAGGCCCAAAAGGTGCAAATGGGGTACTTACGTCCAGGAGCTAAAAAGGGGTCGGGACGTCACTCACACTGGCTAATCAACTGGAGGGCTGACTAACACTGGCTAATGAACTGGAAGGATGACTAATACTGGCACATGAACTGGAGGGCAGACTAACACTGGCTAATGAACTGGAGGGCTGACTAACACTGGCTAATGAATTTGAGGGCTGAATAACACTGGCTAATAAACTGGAGGGCTAACTAACACTGGCTAATAAACTGGAGGGCTGACTACACTGTAATGTACTGGAGGGCTGACTACACTGTAATGATCTGGAGGGCTTAGTAATAATGGGTAATGAACTGGAGGGCTGACTTCACTGGGTAATGAGCTGGATGCCAGACTAAAACTGGCTAATGTACTGAAGGGCTGACTACACTGTAATGAACTGGAGGGCTGAGTAACACTGGGTAATGAACTAGAGGGCTGAGTAACATTGGGTAACAGATAAATAATTACATTTGGCTGCAGATGAGCTAGAGAGAGTCTGATTAAGGGCTAGGCCACATTGGTCCGATCACATGTAAGAATCACATTCCAGTGCAATAAAATGTGACAGGCCCCACTGTTTGCGCTGTGCTCATATACGCTATTGGCTGGCATGCTATCACCATTTTTGTTGCAGATCACATGCGCTCCAATTAGAGAATATTTGAAAAGTTGCAGCACAGACACGTGTGAAACGCGTTGCACTGTGATCACAGATTTCACATGCGTTGCTAGTGTGACCTCAGCCTCAATTTTATTTATTTATTTTTTGTTACATCAGGTGGAAGGATTGTCAATCTGGGGTGATAAACCATTTAATCAAAAATTGGCTAGATGAGTGCTATTTAGCTCTTACACTATGTTGTTGGAATATCAAGTTGGTTATTATTTACTTTTCTTCGTCTGCACTTTATCTGTCGTGCGTTTAGGGATCCGCCAAGTCGGTCGATCAACGATCCCCGATCAAATATCCATTTCAGACGATAATCAGCCCGTGTGTAGGCACTTTATTGGGCGAAACGGACGTTCGTACACATAATGCGTCGCGGGTCGGGACCCGTGATTGCACGTGTGTACAAACCTTAAGAGTGCTCTGAACTGAACTGTGAGGAAATAATGTATATGCAGTGCTAAAATAAATTTACTGAGCATGGAATTTAATTCCTACCTATTAAACAGTCCATTAGAGGTCATGCCCTGTAATTTACATTTTAGTATGCAAGCTATAAAGAAAAGCAATCAGACATCTATTTGCTTACACTTAGTTACCTTGTACTTCAAAGTATACAATCAAGTAAACATTGAAAAATTCCATGTAAACGAGTAATTATAGCCTGTTCAGTTTTTTAGTCAGCTTGTTCTACTACTGGTCTACTAAGCAAAGAATTACTTACAGGGATACATCACCTACTACTTGGCAGCCCAGTAATCTCATTTTGGGGAAAAAGTCTATTACTGCTTATCAGTAGCGATTGCTCACTTGCAAACATCCAATTATTTAAAGATGATCAAAACCTGTAATTAAACAATGACTGATTAGTATGGGTATTTAGCAATCATATTGTAAACATATTTCACCAATGAGAATACCAAGCTGCCACAAAATACCATGCAGTATCTGTATATTCTGCCACAGTGGGTGTTCAGATGTGGCTGTAAAGACAGATGTAATCATAAAATAGCCACACTGTACAGTATTTTTTATGACCACAGTGAACCTTCCATCTCCTTCCACCTTGCGTAAAATCCTTTAAAGGGCAACTGTGGTCTCCAAACAAGTTAGGATTTAATGAAAGCCTGCAGCATTTCCTTTATAATGAGCCGGCAATCACATCTCTTGCTTCATCCTGTGAGAAATTATATTGGGGTGAATGTTCAAACTTCCTGCTTCCAGTAGCTTTAGTAACGTCACCTTACCTCTGCCCGCTTCTCCATCCCAGGGGAGAAGCATGCTAAGTAAAGACTTAATGCTGGGGAAATCAGGACATACCTGGGGGGAAAAATTGACAGTTGAGAAGTGGAGCCTATGAATGCAGGCAGGGGCTGGTCACATGACTACAAGCTTACATGGCTAAAAACAGGAAGAGTTCAAGCAGGAAGTAATATTGCTGAACCTTTCCAGTAATAACTTCTCACAAATTTTATCTAGAGATGTGATTTAGGTTTTATTTTGAAGGTATGATGGAAGGCTTTTTATATAACCCTTACTAGTTTAGAAGAATTGGAGACCACAGTTACCCTTTAAGTATAAGATAGATACCCCCTGCCCAGACCTAGCCGCCAAGTTATTTTTTTAAAAGTACTTACAGCGCTTCATTCCCCATGGGGCTCCCCTGATGTCCGACGCTGAGACACGGCCAATCACAGAAGCAGCTGCTGGTCCGGGGCCCTGCTTGCAAGTTCTGGCAAGCAGGGAGCCGGATCAATGCGGTGGAGGATCGAAGGGGCTGTAAGCACTGTATCTATCTTATCATAAAAGATGAATTTTAGCGTGGACATACCCTTTAAAGGGATGCTTAACAGATTTTAGTAAGTACATTAAATCTGTAGCTATTATTCACAGGGAGATGAGAATGCTTATTCACACATTCCTGTGAATAATAGAAAGCCAGGTAAAAATGATACACTTACCTACCAACGCTCCACTCGCGGCTCCTCCCCAGCTGACATGCACAGAAGGATAAGTGAATAAAAGATATACATTTTATGTACTTAATGAAGTTTAGTGTTCCTTTAACATTCTTCTGAGGCAAAGACCTAGTCTAAGAACTCCTCCTTTCAGAGCAGCTGGTAATCGCAACATTGTACCTTCTACTTCAGGTGCTGATTAGCAAGGTCAGCACTGAAGTAAAAAATACAATGTTGCTATTACTGGCAGCTCTGGAAGGGGAAGTGCGAATGCTGCCTTAGAGCTTTGAGAGTGGATACACACTGTAAAGATCTTTAAAACATGACAGACATAATCTAGATCAGGCTAAACTCAGTCCTTAGCGTTTTCCCTATAAAGTATAGGAAGAAAGTTTGAGAATGACACTTTAGCCATGGCTAATTTTCTATATTTTAGTCCAGGGGGCCAACCGTGGCTATCTCCACTCCCCAAACTAAGTTTTTAGGGAGTTTAGACTACCCCAGCCCACTCCCAACCTCCATGTTAGTTTTGTAAAAAAAAAAAAACAGAAACAGACTTACCATCGTTCGTTCCTTTGGATCTCTGCTCCCGGCTCCCTGCTTGCCGGAAGTTGCAAATGGGCCGGACCGACGGCCAGGTCTGTGATTGACTGATAGTCAGCCAATGACAGACATGGCTGCCGGCTATGCATAGATTTGAGGGAACGAAGGATCGTGAGTCTATTTCTATGGGTGTTTTTTTTTTTTTACAAAACTAACATGGCGGTTGGTGATGGGCTGGCGTACACTACACTACAGAAAAGGGTTGTAATAATAGGGGCTAAAGCTGCATGAAGGGATCTGGAGGATGGGAGGAAGGGAGTTGGGAAGGCTCCCCTGCACATGCCAGTGTCCTCGGGGAGAACAAGGAAGAAGCAGGGACCAGATGACACACAGACAGCTCCTACTCTTCACTTTTCTGAACTTTGGACAGGCACTGCAGGAGATCCATAAGAAGCAGAGATGTAAGGTAAGAATTTTTTAACACTACACAGTGGGGCCAATAGTGGGTTAAATTTTAGTTTTAGGGTTGGACATGCACTTTTGAACAAAAGGAAGCCTGCAAAACCTTTCAGCTTTTTGTGTGAGGGGGTCAAAACAGCCAGTCATGCTGGTGACAGACACTTGAGGGGTCAGTGACTCTCCTGCATAAAGAGGACCAGTGACCACTGCATCAAGGGGACAGCTTAGGCCACTCTTCAAAGGAGTAGCAATCTGCGTTTTAGCATATCTGAGTATGTGATCTTCAAAAAAATTTGCATTGCATTTGCACTGCTCTGTGATTCACACAAGTTAATGGATTGCAAGCTCAATCGTAAGCCCATGAGAAATTGCACTAGTGACTGAGCGTATCTGTGTTACAGAATGTCTGCCTGACAGTGTCTGTGTGACTGAGCGTGAGTGAGAGACACAGGAGGAGATGCAATAAATTTTGCATTCACAACCTACCTGCACTTGTTCCCGCAATGTATCAACCACTTCACGACCGTTAAAACATGTGAAAACGCTAGGGGTTAGTTGCAAACTTTTGTGCGGCTTTAAAGACACAATTGAAAAGGCGTTAATTGTCGGGCAAAAAAACAGCGCAAAAACTGGCACAAAATTTATTGCTTCGCTTGCACTGTGCAAAATTTTTAAAAATTGCGACATGGCGCTGGCAGCGCAAATCCTCCGCTAACACGTCAGTACATAAATTAGTGTGAATTCAGAACTTATTTTCCCATTGGCACAGGATTTTGCATCTTCCTGACTGTGTTATTAAAATGTAAGGAGCCCCATGTGCACTTTTGCAGAAGGCCCCATTTTACCTAAAACTGACCCAGTTCGAGGGTTCAAAAACTTTGAATTTGAAGGTTAACAAAATTATTATTAACTGGATTTTGATTACTATTCCCTGTTCCTTTCCAATTTGCAATGGGTTACAAAAAAATTCTTCGAATATCCAGTAATTTTCAAAAAATGAACGAAAATCTAAAAATTCTGAGTTCCGTGAGATCCGAGAGTTCTGAACGTTCCGTCAGAACTTTGACACCGCCAGAGATGGTTAGGAACCGGCATTCAAATCACACTCGAACTTCATCTCTACAAGTGACCAGTTTTTGTTTAAAGGGGGAACATGCCCTTTAAGCTGTATGCCCAGTTTAATTTAGAGGGTGCCCTTTAATAAGAGCTATAAATGTAATTTGCAGTGTATTTACTATATTAAAGCTTTTACTTTTTCACTGCTATGTCAGTTCTACAACTACAGTACTTCAGGAGTAAGTTTCGCACTGCAGATTGTAATGGCTACTGAAATTGTATTGGATTAATTGATAATAGCCGGTTACCTACGGTGTCAGACACACTGATGTTCTCTCAGTTGTTTCCATCTATTAGTCAGTAGGAACAAACCAGCTTCCAACTACTGCAAGAGAATCCCACACAGTAATAAAACTCTGTGACCTTAACACAGTTCAGCCTGAATAAATTTTAATGAAATTGCTGAGAAATGTCATTGTGAATGAGACATGATGTACAGGCTAAAGCTATGCAGATTTTGAAAACATTGAAACAAACTGAGAAGTGGAATTTCTATGGGAGGTTTAAATAACGTCACCTTGTAAAATGTCTTCTTTTTTTTCCTTCTGGACTCGTAACAAATTTACAAGTAGAAAACTGAAGATACATTACATTGGCATTTTACAATCATGAAACTAAACCTCCAGTCTCAATTTTCATTTTGTCTGCCCAATGACCCTAGCTCATAGTTATCTGTTAGTAATATTATTCAAATGGAACAGATTGAAAGTATAACTTTATTAATTAAAACAAATAACAGACATTCTATCTTAGCAAAATCTCATTTAAGGGAGGGTATCCACCCCCCATAGCCCAACCCCATCCCAAGAATTAATACATACTGTAACTGTGGGGCCAGTAGTGGGGGGGGGGTGTTATAGTTTTGGGGGTGGACATGCCCTTTAAGGGGCAGGTCCTGATGTGGATTGAGTAAATAATTGTAAAGCGCTGCAGAATTGTAGCGCCATATAAGAAATAAAATACATACATACATGCACAGGTCGTTTAACCCTTTCAGTGCCAACAGAATATCACATTTTGTTGCGTTCAGTGCGAGGTGAATTATCAGGATTTTGCCCCTGCAAACGTTTGCATTAGGAACACCAACCCCCTACCCTGTAAATAGGAAAAATGTATACACCTTTTTTTTCAGCACAAAGTATACTTTAACAAGATAACAGAATTTTCTAAATTTTCATGAGAATTCCCTGGGTTTTGGGAAGTGGTATGCCACATGAGTGTGTGTACTAATTCAAAAAGAGATGTATGCATATCTGCAATTAAAAGGAAAAGTATTAAAGTGCTCTGTATTTTAACCAGCCTCCAGTTTTTCAAAGGAGAACACCCTCCAACTTGAAAATACCCCCCCAAAATGTTATCATTTTGGAATCTACACACCTTCAGCTACATACTTACATATATACATGCAGATTTCTCCAAATTAATACTTTTTAGAGATTTTGTGAAAACGTGAAAGAAAGAAATGATTCAAATGATCTAAATATCACTCTCCTATAAGTCTTGAAGCAAAATGTATGCCACATGTATGAGTGCACAAAGAAATAGTTGCCCAATAGGGCAACTATTCATTGTTTCAGGCTAAACACCCCTTTACCTTGGAAACAAACTTTATCTTTTTGAAAACTATACACCTCCAGCAATATAGTGCTGCCATTCTTCCATTTATACATGCAGATTTAGAGACGCAGTTCTTCGTAGAAATGTTCAATCTTAGCAGGTTTTTTGGAAAAAAAACCTACAAAGAAGGTTCAGACTAAGAAATCTTGAACAAACCTCAAGAATAAATAAAAGTTCCCACTAAACATCAATCTCCTATACATCCTGAATATAACAATACCATACTTTAAATGAACACATACAGCAGATATGACCTGCAAATAGCCTCAAATTGAAAATTTGCTGTGATTTACCACCATGTGCGATCGTCCTTTCCTCTGATTACTGGAGATTTTTAAAGCCGACTCACCCACGTGCGGAAATATTGTTTGGACGGTCAGCTTGAAAAATCTGCTTGTGTGTACCTAGCCTTACTAAGATTTCATTGCCTGGTGTGAAAAGATAAACAATACAGACAAACTGTAAAAGTGCTGCATAAGAATTAAAACCAATTACATACTGTACCTAGAAAGTATGAGTTTTCACTTACAATGGGGCCCGCTGATTTGTTTCCTTCTACAGTTCTCGTGAGAGCCTTTCAGTTAATTCTTGGCTGTCATTTCTAAATATTAAGTATTGAGAACTAGTGACCCTTCTTCACTGTGACAAGGACTTTCTCTCAGCCCTAGAGCCAACTTCAAGTTTCAACTGGCAGAGTAAATACACTGCAACAAATACCTTGTACCAGTGCATCTGCCTTTAGGTGAAATACGTGTTAATTGGACAAAGGGCAGAGCTAAGTATAGTAACCTCTAGCAGTTACACGTTACTGGGGTGGCTCTGACCAGGTGGGGTCTTATTTCTTCTGTAGTTTAAAGCTATTTTGTGTGTGTTATCCGTTGTTTATTCCATTGTATACTTCTTACTAGTGATGTGTTGAGAAGCTTGACAGATCGTTAGCATTCCTGCAATCCCAGTTGTGTGTGTTTGTCGAGGGGAGGTTAGATTTCAGGTTCACTAGAAGTTTTCAACAGAATAAGGAACACAATGTATATATATAGAAGTATAGTAATGGATCCATGTGAGTCAAAATTCTCCAAAAGTTTGTTATAACATTTATTTTCCATAATGAAACATATCAGAGCTGAATTACAGTAGTTTGCCTATTTTTAAAGCAAAGCAAAAATGCTAATACGGTGTTTAGTTTAAGATGCTTCTGAGTCCCCTTATTTTGGAGATTTTCTTTTTAATATAAACTACAAGGAACCCCATGTGGTTAAAACCACTTAAGCTAGGTACACACAGTACCGATAAAGCCCTGATACCGTTGGATCCGCTTTATCGGTACTGTGTGTATTTTGCTTTTCCCGAACGAGCCCGCGTACTGAACGTTCGGGTCGGCTGAGTGCTCGGAAAAGAGGGAAAATTACCCTCGGCTGTGGTAGACTCCCTATAGGGGAGTCTGCCGTGGCTCAGGAAAACACACAGTCCCGAGCTTTCTCCTATAGAGAATGCTCGGGACTGTGTGTATGCAGATCTTTGAAAAATGTCAGACAGGATCTGCCAGATCCTAGCTTTAGTCTGACAGCCTGAAGGTGCCTAAAGCAATACCAGAATTCCAAAATGATAAAATATGGATGAACATTTCCTAACAAATTGCTTATAATGAGAAAATAAACATTTATGAAGTACATATTTCACATTTTTTTTATACGGAATGCATGATTTTGCATGATTAATCGCTCTTAAAAGATTTGCTTGAGGGCAGTTTATTCATTATGTAGATGTAGACTAGGCTCTGGCAGGGAGATCCACTGGATTTCTTATGCAGAGATCAAGATACTCTAACATATGGGAAACGTTTCATTTTAGATTGCACGGTATAGTCCAACAAAGTCCTAAACTAGCCATACGTGAGTCAATTTTTCTTTCAATCAGTGAATTAGATTTATTAAAGCAAATGCTTTTAAAATGGATTCCTTTTTTTTTGTTGCATTAAATCAACCAAAAGTGACCGATATCAAGTGTAGAATCGAATTTCGATTGGCCAGGTTTATGAGAAATTTAGATTCATTTTTTGGTTGATCGCATTAAAAATGATGCAGTGCAAAATCCGTTATAAATAACACTAGTAAAGAATTGTATTAGTAATGATTCACATTTCTAAAAGAATCAAATTCATAAAGAGATCACATTTATAAAGGAATCACATAAGGAAATAATCATATATATAATCATATTTATTTAAAAAATTCCATTAGAAAAGAATCACATTTACAAAGGAATCACATTTATAAAGGAATCACAAGGAATCACATTTATAAAGTAATCACGAGGAATCACATGGAATTGCATTTATTAAGGAATCACATGGAATCACATTTACAAAGGAATCCCATTTATAAAGGAATCACATTTATAATGGAATCACAAGGAATCACATTTATAAAGAAATCCCATTTATAAAGGAATCACATGGAATCACATTAATAAAGGAATCACATGGAATCAAGTTAATAAAGGAATTACAATTATAAAGAAATCACAAGGAATCACATTTATAAAGGAATCACATTAATAAAGCAATAACATTTAAAAAAGAATCACAAGGAATCACATTTATATAGGAATCACATTTATAAAGGAATCACATTTATAAAGGTATCACATTTATAAAGGAATCACAAGGAATCACATTTGGAATTTTAAAATTTATAAAGGAATCACATTTATAAAGGAATCACATGGAATCACATTTTTAAAGGAATCACATTTATAAAGGAATCACATTTATAAAGGAATCACAAGGAATGACATTTGGAATTTATAAAGGAATCACATTAATAAAGGAATCACATTTATAAAGGATTCACATTTATAAAGGAATCACAAGGAATCACATTAATAAAGGAATCACATTTGTAAACGAATCACATGGAATCACATTGATAAAGGAATCACATTTATAAAGGAATCACATGGAATCACATTAATAAAAGGATCACATGGAATCACACTTATAAAGGAATTACATGGAATCACATTTATAAAGGAATCAAAAGGAATCACATTTGGCATTTATAAAGGAATTACATTAATAAAGGAATCACATGTATAAATGAATCACAAGGAATCACTTTGTATAAAGGAATCACATGGAATCACTTGTATAAAGGATTCAAAAAAGGAATCACTTGTATAAGGAATCACTGGAATCACATTTATAAAGGAATCACAAGGAGGATGGCATTTGGAATTTTGGAATTTATAAAGAAATCACATTAATAGAAATCACATTACAAAGGAATCACATGGAATCACATTAATAAAGGAATAACATGGAATCACATTTATAAGAAATTACATGGAATCACATTTATAAAGGAATTACATGGAATCACATTTATAAAAGAAAATCAAAAGGAATCACATTTGAATTTATAAAGGAATCACATTAATAAAGGAACCACATTTATAAATGAATCACAAGGAATCACTGTTAAAGGAATCAAAATGAAAAATCACAATAAGAATAATCACATCACATGGAATAACTTTATAAAGAATCACGTGAATCACTTGATAAAGATCACATGGAATCACATTATATAATCACATGGAATCACTTGTATAAAGGAAATCACAAGGAATCACATTTATAAGTAATAAGATCACGAGGAATCACATGGAATCGCATTTATTAAGAATCACATGAATCCATTTACAAAGAATCCCATTTTAAAAAGGAATCACATTATAATGGATCACAAGGAATCACATTTATAAAGAATCCCTTTATAAAGGAATCACATGGAATCACGTTAATAAGGAATCACATGGAATCAAGTTATAAAGGAATACAATTAAAAGAAATCACAAGGAATCACATTTATAAAGGAATCACATATAAAGCTAATCGCATTTAAAATCATAAAAAGAAAATCAACACAAGGAATCACATTTATATAGGAATCATCATAAAATTACATTATAAATAAAAAAAAAAAAATAAAAAGAATCACATTATAAAGGATCATTAAGAATCAGGATCACATTTGGAATTTTGGAATTTAATAGGAATCACAATTTATAAAGGAATCACATTTTTAAAGGAATCACAAGGAATCGCATTTATAAAGGAATCACAAGGAATGACATTTGGAATTTGGATTTTATAAAGGAATCACATTATAAGAAATCACATTTATAAAGGAACCACATTTATAAAGGAATCACAAGAATCACATTAATAAAGGATTCAACATTTGTAAACGATCACATGGAATCACATTGATAAAGGAATCACATTTATAAGAATCACATATCACATTAATAAAAGGATCACTGGAATCACATTTATAGGAATTACATGAATCACATTTATAAGGAATCACATTTGGCATTTATAAAGGAATCACATTAATAAAGGAATCACTGTATAAATGAATCACAAGGACTTGTATAAGGAATCACAAAATGGAATCACTTGTATAAAGGAATCAAAAGGAACACTTGTATAAAGGAATCACATGGAATCACATTAATAAAGAATCACATTAAAAGAAATCACATTATAAAGGAACATGGAATCACATTAATAAAGGAATAACATGGAATCACATTATAAAGGAATTACATGGAATCACATTTATAAAGGAATTACATGGAATCACATTTATAAAGGAATCAAAAGGACACACTTTGGAATTTGGAATTTATAAAGGAATCACATTAATAAAGGAATCACATTTATAAATGAATCACAAGAATCATTTATAAGGAATCACATGTGAATAACTACTTGTATAAAGGATCACGTGAAATCACTTGTATAAAGGAATCACATGGAACACATTTTTTAAGGAATCACATGGAATCACTTGTATAAAGGATTCACATGGAATCACTTGTAAAAAGGAATCACATGGAATCACTTGTATAAAGGAATCACATGGAATACATGTATAAAGGAATCAAATTTATAAAGGATCACGTGTATTTTTAAAAAACAAAAACTTGTATTTTTTTAAAACTAATTACTGGTATTAATGCATATAGATCTGGTTGATCCAGGGATACTTTCCGATTGCCGTTTGGAGTCAGGAAGGAATTTTTTCCCCTTTTTAGCTGGGTTTTTTTGCCTTCCTCTGGATCAACTGTTAGGTAGGGTTAAAAAAAAAAAAAAAAAAAATGGGTGAATAGGATGGACTTGATGGACGTATGTCTTTATTCAACCTTAATTACTATGTTACTATGTACCTATTTAATAAAGGAATCACATGGAAATCACATTTATAAAGGAATCAACATGTATAAGGAAATCACATGGAATCACTGTATAAAGGAATCACATTTATAAAAACAGGAATCAAATAATCACATGTATAAAGGAATCACATGGATCACTCATAATCCTGTATAATATTTGTGGGTGTTATCCGTTGTTTTCCATTGTATACTTCTTACTAGTGATGTGTTGAGAAGCTTGACAGATCGTTAGCATTCCTGCAATCCCAGTTGTGTGGTGTTTGTCGAGGGGAGGTTAGATTTCAGGTTCACTAGAAGTTTTCAACAGAATAAGGAACACAATGTATATATATAGAAGTATAGTAATGGATCCATGTGAGTCAAAATTCTCCAAAAGTTTGTTATAACATATTTTCCATAATGAAACATATCAGAGCTGAATTACAGTAGTTTGCCTATTTTTAAAGCAAAGCAAAAATGCTAATACGGTGTTTAGTTTAAGAGCTTCTGAGTCCCCTTATTTTGGAGATTTTCTTTTTAATATAAACTACAAGGAACCCCATGTGGTTAAAACCACTTAAGCTAGGTACACACAGTACCGATAAAGCCTGATACCGTTGGATCCGCTTTATCGGTACTGTGTGTATTTTGCTTTTCCCGAACGAGCCCGCGTACTGAACGTTGGGTCGGCTGAGTGCTCGGAAAAGAGGGAAAATTACCCTCGGCTGTGGTAGACTCCCTATAGGGGAGTCTGCGTGGCTCAGGAAAACACACAGTCCCGAGCTTTCTCCTATAGAGAATGCTCGGGACTGTGTGTATGCAGATCTTTGAAAATGTCAGACAGGATCTGCCAGATCAGCTTTAGTCTGACAGCCTGAAGGTGCCTAAAGCAATACCAGAATTCCAAAATGATAAAATATGGATGAACATTTCCTAACAAATTGCTTATAATGAGAAAATAAACATTTATGAAGTACATATTTCACATTTTTTTTATACGGAATGCATGTTTTGCATGATTAATCGCTCTAAAAGATTGCTTGAGGGCAGTTTATTCATTATGTAGTGTAGACTGGCTCTGGCAGGGAGATCCACTGGATTTCTTATGCAGAGTCAAGATACTCTAACATATGGGAAACGTTTCATTTTAGATTGCACGGTATAGTCCAACAAAGTCCTAAACTAGCCATACGTGAGTCAATTTTTCTTTAATCAGTGAATTAGATTATTAAAGCAAATGCTTTTTAAATGGATTCTTTTTTTTTGTTGCATTAAATCAACCAAAAGTGACCGATATCAAGTGTAGAATCGAATTTCGATTGGCAGGTTTATGAGAAATTTAGATTCATTTTTTGGTTGATCGCATTAAAAATGATGCAGTGCAAAATCGTTATAATAACAAGTAAAGAATTGTATTAGTAATGATTCACATTTCTAAAAGATCAAATTCATAAAGAGATCACATTATAAAGGAATCACATAAGGAAATAATCATATATAATCTATTTATTTAAAAAATTCCATTAGAAAAGAATCACATTTACAAAGGAATCACATTATTAAAGGAATCACAAGGAATCACATTTATAAAGTAATCACGAGGAATCACATGGAATTGCATTTATTAGGATCACATGGAATCACATTTACAAAGGAATCCATTATAAAGGAATCACTTATAATGGAATCACAAGGAATCACATTATAAAGAAATCCCATTTATAAAGGAATCACATGGAATCACATTAATAAAGGAATCACATGGAATCAAGTTAATAAAGGAATTACAATATAAAAGAATCACAAGGATCACATTTATAAAGGAATCACATTAATAAAGCAATAACATTTAAAAAGAATCACAAGGAATCACATATATAGGAATCACATTTATAAAGGAATCACATTTATAAAGGTATCACATTATAAAGGAATCACAAGGAATCACATTTGGAATTTTAAAATTTTAAAGGAATCACATTTATAAAGAATCAATGGAACACATTTAAAGAATCACATTTATAAAGAGATCACATTTATAAAGGAATCACCAGGATGACATTTGGAATTTATAAAGGAATCACATTAATAAAGGAATCACATTTATAAAGGATTCACATTATAAAGGAATCACAAGGAACACTTAATAAGGAATCACATTTGTAAACGATCACAGGGCAGTCCTTTTGATTCCTTTATAAATGTGATTCCATGTAATTCCTTTATAAGTGTGATTCCATGTGATCCTTTTATTAATGTGATTCCATGTGATTCCTCCTTATAAAAGGAATTACATGGAATCACATTTATAAAGGAATCAAAAGGAATCACATTTGGCATTTATAAAGGAATTACATTAATAAAGGATCACATGTATAAATGAATCACAAGGAATCACTTGTATAAAGGAATCACATGGAATCACTTGTATAAAGGAATCAAAAGGAATCACTTGTATAAAGGAATCACATGGAATCACATTAATAAAGGAATCACAAGGATGGCATTGGAATTTTGGAATTTATAAAGGAATCACATTAATAAAGAAATCACATTTACAAAGGAATCACATGGAATCACATTAATAAAGAATAACATGGAATCACATTTATAAAGAAATTACATGGAATCACATTTATAAAGGAATTACATGGAATCACATTTAAAAGGAATCAAAAGGAATCACATTTGGAATTTATAAAGGAATCACATTAATAAAGGAACCACATTTATAAATGAATCACAAGGAATCACTTGTATAAAGGAATCACATGGAATAACTTGTATAAAGGAATCACGTGAAATCACTTGTATAAAGGAATCACATGGAATCACATTTATTAAATAATCACATGGAATCACTTGTATAAAGGATCACAAGGAATCACATTTATAAAGTAACACGAGGAATCACATGGAATCGCATTTATTAAGAATCACATGAATCACATTTACAAAGGAATCCCATTTATAAAGGAATCACATTTATAATGGAATCACAAGGAATCACATTTATAAAGAATCCCATTTATAAAGGAATCACATGGAATCACGTTAATAAAGGAATCACATGGAATCAAGTTAATAAAGGAATTACAATTTAAAGAAATCACAAGGATCACATTTATAAAGGAATCACATTAATAAAGCAATAACTTTAAAAAAGAATCACAAGGATCACATTTATAAGGAATCACATTTTAAAGGAATCACATTTATAAGGTATCACATTTATAAGGATCACAAGGAACACATTTGGATTTGGAATTTATATAGAATCACATTTATAAAGGAATCACATTTTTAAAGGAATCACAAGGAATCGCATTTATAAAGGAATCACAGGAATGCATTTGGAATTTTGGAATTTATAAAGGAATCACATTAATAAAGGAATCACATTTATAAAGGAACCACATTTATAAAGAAACACAAGGAATCACATTAATAAGGAATCACATTTGTAAACGAATCACATGGAATCACATTGATAAGGATCACATTTATAAAGGAATCACATGGAATCACATTAATAAAAGGATCACATGGAATCACATTATAAAAGGAATTACTGAATCACATTTATAAGAATCACATTTGGCATTTATAAAGGAATCACATTAATAAAGGAACACATGTATAAATGAATCACAAGGAATCCACTGTATAAAGGACACGGAATCACTTGTATAAGGAATCAAAGGAATCACTTTATAAAGGATCACATGGAATCACATTAATAAAGGAATCACATTAATAAAGAAATCACATTATAAAGGAATCACATGGAATCACATTAATAAAGATAACATGAATCACATTTATAAGGAATTACATGAATCACATTTATAAAGGAATCATGGAATCACATTATAAAGGAATCAAAAGGACACATTGGAATTTTGGAATTTATAAAGGAATCACATTAATAAAGGAATCACATTTATAAATGAATCACAAGGAATCACTTGTATAAGGAATCACATGAATACTTGTATAAAGGAATCACGTGAAATCACTTGTATAAAGGATCACTGGAATCACATTTATTAAGGAATCACATGGAATCACTTGTATAAGAGTCACATGGAATCACTGTAAAAAGGAATCACATGGAATCACTTGTATAAAGGAATCACATGGAATCACATGTATAAAGAATCAAATTTATAAAGGAATCACGTGTATTTTTAAAACAAAAACTTGTATTTTTTAAAACTAAATTACTGGTATTAATGCATATAGATCTGGTTGATCCAGGGATACTTTCCGATGGCCGTTTGGAGTCAGGAAGGAATTTTTTCCCCCTTTTTAGCTGGGTTTTTTTGCCTTCCTCTGGATCAACTGTTAGGTAGGGTTAAAAAAAAAAAAAAAAAAATAGGTGAATAGGATGGACTTGATGGACGTATGTCTTTATTCAACCTTAATTACTATGTTACTATGTTACTATTTATAAAGGAATCACATGGAATCACATTTAAAAGGAATCACATGTATAAAGGAATCACATGAATCCATGTATAAGGAATCACATTTATAAAGGAATCACATGTTAAAGGAATCACATGGATCCCATGTATAAGGAATCACTGGATACATTTATAAAGGAATACATGTATAAAGGAATCACATTATAAAGGAATCACATGTATAAAGGAATCACATGGAATCACATTTATAAAGGAACACACATGTATAAAGGAATCGCATGTATAAAGGAATCACATGGAATACAATTAAAAGAATCACATGTATAAAGGAATCACATTTATAAGGATCACATGTATAAAGGAATCACTGGATCACATTTTAAAGGAATCACACGGAATCACATTTATAAGGAATCACATGTATAAGGAATCACATGGATCACATGTATAGGAATCACATGGAATCACATGTATAAAGAATGACACGTATAAGAATCACATGGAATCACATGTATAAAGGAATCACATGTATAAAGGATCACAATTAATAAGGAATCACATGTATAAAGGACACTGGAATCACATGTATAAAGGAATCACATGTTAAAGGAATCACATGTATAAAAATCACATGGAAACATGTGTTAAAAGGATCACATATGAATCTTTTGTATAAAGAATCACATATATAAAGGAATCACATGTATAATGGAATCACATGTATAAAGAATCACATCTATAAAGGAATCACTTATAATGGAATCACATGTATTAAGGAATCACATGTATAAAGGAATCCATGAATTATTGTATAGGAATCACATGTATAAGGAATCACATGGAATCACGTGTATAAAAGGATCACATGATGGAATCTTATGTATAAAGAGAATCACATATATAAGGATCACATGTATAATGGAATCACATGTATAAAGGAATCACATCTATAAGGAATCACATTTAGAATGGAATGGCTTTAGTAAGGAATCTGGAATAGTGATTGGTTCTGTGTTGGATACAGTAGATAGTTGTATGTAAGAAGATAACATTTTATTGAGTTGCAGAAAACCATGTGGCAATGTTGGTTTCAGAGTGACAGCAGTTACAAAGTACAGTGTTTGTGTTTTTACATGGACATTTGTGTGGATCCCCGGTTCCCCTGACCCCTTCCCCATGGTTTGTATAGCCATAACATGTGATATCCCTGCTGGGGATGTAAGGGTTAACTGCATGTGTTGGCAGTAGCCGTGATCTCCCCCATGTCCTAGTGCTGGGCTAGACGGTGGGAGGAGCCCCTTCTCACTGTCCTTACTGAGCTTTATATTGCTGGGCTCGGAGCGGCTCCCAGGCCATTCACTTCTCCTGCTGTAGCTGTCGCTCTGTCTCTGGGATAGCGGAAATGCCCGGGGGCTCTGGACTCTCCCTTCTAACATGGCTTCTCCTTATCTCTGGCTCCTCAACATGTGAAGGCTGCGACAGTGACCCGATCCCCCACGACCCCCACAGGTAACAGAGCCTGAATAGACACGACTGTGTGACCGGGTTACACTGGGAGGGACATGCACGTTGTCCGTGTGTGACTGGGAGTCCAGGGCAGAGCTGCAGCCATCACACCACACAAGGAATCCCCTATAGCCCCCCCCCCCATTAGAACCGGGCCATCCCATTCATTGCTCGGTAATGGAGCCAAGTGACTGGTTCTGTGCCAGGTTACATTGTGCCTTTTATAGAGTTACCCCGTCCAACCTACCGTATATTCCCTAATACTGGGCCACTACTGGACCACCTTGTTACCATTCATTTCATGCCTTGACTCTCCAGATGTTACTGATCTCCCCCACACACACACCTTGAGATTATAGTGGTAGGAGTTTAAATAACTCCAGGGGTGACACACAGGTTAAATACATTGCTGGATCTGAATTGTATCACCCAGGGGCTGGCAATAGAATAGTAATCATTCCCAGTATTAAGTTAGACCTTCTTTCCCTAAAGGTGTTGAACAGTGATTCATTGAGAATCCGCCCATGTCTACATTTGCAATGTTTATTTTGCACATTCCTGCATCACAGAAAATCCTGGTGGATTTAGTGCTAATATTACCAAAGCATCCCAGTAAATACAACTTGTATCACCTTTCACTACCTGTATGTCAGAGTATGTGTGATCAGCACAGGAATGTGGAAAGATATTCTATCAGTTTATGGTGGAGGTGATTGATGAAACAACTTCCATTATGCGGTTTTCACATCTCAACTGCACTAGTAACTACTAACTAGTATAAAACTGTTAACGTTTTCTGCAGGGAAATTAGATGATTTGCACATTTGATCGTATTCTACAACAGGTAATACCTTTCAATCAATTATTCTAGATAATGTAGAATTCTATTAATTCTAGCTCAATTAGTAGCCTATTGTGCAGTCACACACATGCACACTGCCCTCTCCTTAGTAGTGGTGTGCATGTACAAAGCATTAGATGTAAGTCACTCTGTTGGGGCAGAGCAGGTAGACTGACAGCGGAGTCCACTGCATTTTCCAAGAAGGGTTCATAATAAATGGTCTGCAGATTATGTAGGATAAGTCTACCAATCTCAGCTAGGACTCTTAATTTACCTATGTAGTACGCATAACACAACAGCCCCATGTACAATGTTAGCCCCATGTACAGTGTTTGGCTAAACACATTAAAATCCAAGCTATAAGTAGCGTAAACGCGACATTGAATCCCAAGCGCTGGGTGTCTTTTGCGTAACCGCACATTCCCACTAACATGGAGTTAAAGTCACGATAATTGCGCTAACCAGTTAGCGGGAACCCTATTGTTGACCAGCGGCTCTGGAATAAGCCTGTTTGTCTGTCATATTTTAAAGGGCATGTCCACCCCTTTTGAAAACCTTTGATATGCGGTAGTGCATGCTCCCCCAGCCCCTACGGCATTAATATTACTGTTAGAAAGTCCCCCGATCCTTACTTACCTCCTTCTTTCCTCCGCCTCACTGTTCCGGCCCTCTGCTTGCATAACATTTGCAAGCAGGGGCGGGAACGGCAGCCATCACAGTTGCAGCTGCTGGGAGTTCTGACCTGCGGAGGAGAGAGGGAAGGTAAGTAAAGATTGGGTGACTTTTTGTAATAATATTAATGAGGTTGGGGCTAGGGACATGCCCTACCACATACCCAAAGGTTTTAACGTTAGGGGGAGGGAGAGAAAAAACGGGATGGCTGCACTGAGCATGCTCAAACCTTGACGAGTTGAGGCAGACTTAGGCACAGCATGAGTCACACACTGCTTCTATACAGCAGTTCCTGGACTTTGAGGGGCACAGCAGCAGGGAACCATTTTGAGCAGAAATGTAAGGTAACTTGTTTTAAACTTCTTAATGTGGCCAGTAAGGGGTCTATTTTAGTTTTGGGGGTGGACATGCCCTTTAAAGATCTTTGCTATGTGTAACCCAGCTTTGAGCTAGGTTATGCTAGCAAATCTTGTTTTGGATTTAACTAACAATCTCAATACAGGCAGACTCCTTAATAATAGCTAAACAGTCTGTTTCGTTTTGGGATGGAGGAGTGATTTGGATACGGAATCACTTGTATAAAGGAATCACATGGAATCACTTGTATAAAGGATTCAAAAGGAATCACTTGTATAAAGGAATCACATGGAATCACATTTATAAAGGAATCACAAGGAATGGCATTTGGAATTTTGGAATTTATAAAGGAATCACATTAATAAAGAAATCACATTTACAAAGGAATCACATGGAATCACATTAATAAAGGAATAACATGGAATCACATTTATAAAGAAATTACATGGAATCACATTTATAAAGGAATTACATGGAATCACATTTATAAAGGAATCAAAAGGAATCACATTTGGAATTTATAAAGGAATCACATTAATAAAGGAACCACATTTATAAATGAATCACAAGGAATCACTTGTATAAAGGAATCACATGGAATAACTTGTATAAAGGAATCACGTGAAATCACTTGTATAAAGGAATCACATGGAATCACATTTATTAAAGAATCACATGGAATCACTTGTATAAAGGAATCACAAGGAATCACATTTATAAAGTAATCACGAGGAATCACATGGAATCGCATTTATTAAGGAATCACATGGAATCACATTTACAAAGGAATCCCATTTATAAAGGAATCACATTTATAATGGAATCACAAGGAATCACATTTATAAAGAAATCCCATTTATAAAGGAATCACATGGAATCACGTTAATAAAGGAATCACATGGAATCAAGTTAATAAAGGAATTACAATTATAAAGAAATCACAAGGAATCACATTTATAAAGGAATCACATTAATAAAGCAATAACATTTAAAAAAGAATCACAAGGAATCACATTTATATAGGAATCACATTTATAAAGGAATCACATTTATAAAGGTATCACATTTATAAAGGAATCACAAGGAATCACATTTGGAATTTTGGAATTTATATAGGAATCACATTTATAAAGGAATCACATTTTTAAAGGAATCACAAGGAATCGCATTTATAAAGGAATCACAAGGAATGACATTTGGAATTTTGGAATTTATAAAGGAATCACATTAATAAAGGAATCACATTTATAAAGGAACCACATTTATAAAGGAATCACAAGGAATCACATTAATAAAGGAATCACATTTGTAAACGAATCACATGGAATCACATTGATAAAGGAATCACATTTATAAAGGAATCACATGGAATCACATTAATAAAAGGATCACATGGAATCACATTTATAAAGGAATTACATGGAATCACATTTATAAAGGAATCACATTTGGCATTTATAAAGGAATCACATTATAAAGATCAATGTATAAATGAATCACAAGAATCACTTGTAAAGGAATCACATGGAATCACTGTATAAAGAATCAAAAGGAATCACTTTTATAAAAATCACATGGAATCACATTAATAAAGGAATCACATTAATAAAGAAATCACATTATAAAGGAATCACATGGAATCACATAATAATGAATAACATGGAACATCATTTATAAAGGAATTACATGGAATCACATTTATAAAGGAATTACATGGAATCACATTTATAAAGGAATCAAAAGGAATCACATTTGGAATTTTGGAATTTATAAAGGAATCACATTAATAAAGGAATCACATTTATAAATGAATCACAAGGAATCACTTGTATAAAGGAATCACATGGAATAACTTGTATAAAGGAATCACGTGAAATCACTTGTATAAAGGAATCACATGGAATCACATTTATTAAGGAATCACATGGAATCACTTGTATAAAGGATTCACATGGAATCACTTGTAAAAAGGAATCACATGGAATCACTTGTATAAAGGAATCACATGGAATCACATGTATAAAGGAATCAAATTTATAAAGGAATCACGTGTATTTTTAAAACAAAAACTTGTATTTTTTAAAACTAAATTACTGGTATTAATGCATATAGATCTGGTTGATCCAGGGATACTTTCCGATTGCCGTTTGGAGTCAGGAAGGAATTTTTTCCCCCTTTTTAGCTGGGTTTTTTTGCCTTCCTCTGGATCAACTGTTAGGTAGGGTTAAAAAAAAAAAAAAAAAAATAGGGTGAATAGGATGGACTTGATGGACGTATGTCTTTATTCAACCTTAATTACTATGTTACTATGTTACTATTTATAAAGGAATCACATGGAATCACATTTATAAAGGAATCACATGTATAAAGGAATCACATGGAATCACATGTATAAAGGAATCACATTTATAAAGGAATCACATGTATAAAGGAATCACATGGAATCCCATGTATAAAGGAATCACATGGAATCACATTTATAAAGGAATCACATGTATAAAGGAATCACATTTATAAAGGAATCACATGTATAAAGGAATCACATGGAATCACATTTATAAAGGAATCACATGTATAAAGGAATCGCATGTATAAAGGAATCACATGGAATCACATTATAAAGGAATCACATGTATAAAGGAATCACATTTATAAAGGAATCACATGTATAAAGGAATCACATGGAATCACATTTATAAAGGAATCACACGGAATCACATTTATAAAGGAATCACATGTATAAAGGAATCACATGGAATCACATGTATAAAGGAATCACATGGAATCACATGTATAAAGGAATGACACGTATAAAGGAATCACATGGAATCACATGTATAAAGGAATCACATGTATAAAGGAATCACATGTATAAAGGAATCACATGGAATCACATGTATAAAGGAATCACATGTATAAAGGAATCACATGTATAAAGGAATCACATGGAAACATGTGTATAAAAGGATCACATGATGGAATCTTATGTATAAAGGAATCACATATATAAAGGAATCACATGTATAATGGAATCACATGTATAAAGGAATCACATCTATAAAGGAATCACATGTATAATGGAATCACATGTATTAAGGAATCACATGTATAAAGGAATCACATGGAATTATATGTATAAAGGAATCACATGTATAAAGGAATCACATGGAATCACGTGTATAAAAGGATCACATGATGGAATCTTATGTATAAAGGAATCACATATATAAGGGAATCACATGTATAATGGAATCACATGTATAAAGGAATCACATCTATAAAGGAATCACATTTAGAATGGAATGGCTTTAGTAAGGAATCTGGAATAGTGAGTGGTTCTGTGTTGGATACAGTAGATAGTTGTATGTAAGAAGATAACATTTTATTGAGTTGCAGAAAACCATGTGGCAATGTTGGTTTCAGAGTGACAGCAGTTACAATAGTACAGTGTGTGTGTTTATTACATGGACATTTGTGTGGGATCCCCGGTTCCCCTGACCCCGTCCCCATGGTTCTGTATAGCCATAACATGTGATATCCCTGCTGGGGATGTAAGGGTTAACTGCATGTGTTGGCAGTAGCCGTGATCTCCCCCATGTCCTAGTGCTGGGCTGATAGACGGTGGGAGGAGCCCCTTCTCACTGTCCTTACTGAGCTTTATATTGCTGGGCTCGGAGCGGCTCCCAGGCCATTCACTTCTCGCTGCTGTAGCTGTCGCTCTGTCTCTGGGATAGCGGAAGATGCCCGGGGGCTCTGGACTCTCCCTTCTAACATGGCTTCTCCTTATCTGGCTCTCTCAACATGTGAAGGCTGCGGACAGTGACCCGGATCCCCCACCGACCCCCACAGGTAACAGAGCCTGAATAGACACGGACTGTGTGACCGGGTTACACTGGGAGGGACATGCACGTTGTCCGGTGTGACTGGGAGTCCAGGGCAGAGCTGCAGCCATCACACCACACAAGGAATCCCCTATAGCCCCCCCCCCCCATTAGAACCGGGCCATCCCATTCATTGCTCGGTAATGGGAGCCAAGTGACTGGTTCTGTGCCAGGTTACATTGCTGCCTTTTATAGAGTTACCCCGTCCAAACAGTACCGTATATTCCCTAATACTGGGCCACTACTGGACCACCTTGTTACCATTCATTTCATGCCTTGACTCTCCAGATGTTACTGATCTCCCCCCACACACACACCCTTGAGATTATAGTGGTAGGAGTTTAAATAACTCCAGGGGTGACACACAGGTTAAATATCATTGCTGGATCTGAATTGTAATCACCCAGGGGCTGGCAATAGAATAGTAATCATTCCCAGTATTAAGTTAGACCTTCTTTCCCTAAAGGTGTTGAGACAGTGATTCATTGAGAATCCTGCCCAATGTCTACATTTGCAATGTTTATTTTGCACATTCCGCTGCAGCACAGGAATCCTGGTGGATTTAGTGCTAATATTACCAAAGCATCCCCAGTAAATACAACTTGTATCACCTTTCACTACCTGTATGTCAGAGTATGTGTGATCAGCACAGGAATGTGGAAAGATATTCTATCAGTTATATGGTGGAGGTGATTGATGAAACAAACTTCCATTATGCGGTTTTCACAGTCTCAACTGCACTAGTAACTACTAACTAGTATAAAACTGGTTAACGTTTTCTGCAGGGAAATTAGATGATTTGCACATTTGATCGTATTCTACAAGCAGGTAATACCTTTCAATCAATTATTCTAGATAATGTAGAATTCTATATAATTCTAGCTCAATTAGTAGCACTATTGTGCAGTCACACACATGCACACTGCCCTCTCCTTAGTAGTGGTGTGCATGTACAAAGCATTAGATGTAAGTCAGCTCTGTTGGGGCAGAGGCAGGTAGACTGACAGCGGAGTCCACTGCATTTTCCAAGAAGGGTTTCATAATAAAGGGTCTGCAGATTAATGTAGGAGTAAGTCTACCAATCTCAGCTAGGACTCTTGAATTTACCTATGTAGTACAGCATAACACAACAGCCCCATGTACAATGTTAGCCCCATGTACAGTGTTTTGCTAAACATCATTAAAATCCAGAGCTTAAAGTAGCGTAAACGCGACATTGAATCCCAAGCGCTCGGGTGTCTTTTGCGTAACCCGCACATTCGCCACTAACATGGAGTTAAAGTCACGATAACTTGCGCTAACCAGTTAGCGGGAACTCCATATTGTTGACCAGCGGCTCTGGGTAAATAAGCCTGTTTGTCTGTCATATTTTAAAGGGCATGTCCACCCCTTTTGAAAACCTTTGATATGCGGTAGTGCATGCTCCCCCAGCCCCTACTGCATTAATATTACTGTTAGAAAGTCCCCCGATCCTTACTTACCTTCCTTCTTTCCTCCGCCTCACTGTTCCGGCCCTCTGCTTGCATAACATTTGCAAGCAGGGGCGGGAACGGCAGCCAATCACAGTTGCAGCTGCTGGGAGTTCTGACCTGCGGAGGAGAGAGGGAAGGTAAGTAAAGATTGGGTGACTTTTTGTAATAATATTAATGAGGTTGGGGCTAGGGGAGCATGCCCTACCACATACCCAAAGGTTTTAACGTTAGGGGGAGGGAGAGAAAAAACGGGATGGCTGCACTGAGCATGCCTCAAACCTTGACGAGGTTGAGGCAGACTTAGGCACAGCATGAGTCACACACTGCTTCTATACAGCAGTTTCCTGGACTTTGGAGGGGCACAGCAGGGGAACCATTTTGAGCAGAAATGTAAGGTAAGGCTTGTTTTAAACTTCTTAATGTGGCCAGTAAGGGGTCTATTTTAGTTTTGGGGGTGGACATGCCCTTTAAAGATCTTTGCTATGTGTAACCCAGCTTTGAGCTAGGTATATGCATTTAGCAAATCTTGTTTTGGATTTAACTAACAATCTCAATACAGGCAGACTTCTTAATAATAGCTAAACAGTCTGTTCTGTTTTGGGATGGAGGAGTGATTTGGAGACCAAACTGTCCAGATATCTTACCTTGATGGGTCCTCTGGGCCCCCGCCGTGCTCTGCCAGCTGTTCTGGTGGTAGCAATCCGTCAAGGCTGTGACGGCAATATCAAGACCGGTGACTTAAAAGGGGTACCCAAGCTGGCTGCTTTGTGACTGTGCAAGCTCACATAGAGCTTACAAAGCCATAAAGGAGATGGCACAGAGCAGTGAAAACTGGAGAAGGTTAAAGTAAGAAATGTGAAAATGGACATTGGGGGGATGCGTGTTACAAAAAAAGTATGTTATTAGTGGTAATAGTAAAAATTGTATCTCACTAAACAGGGTGTGAGCAAGAAATCTTTTATTAAAGGCTATGTCCACCCTAAAATTTAATATTTAATATGTTGTTCCCCCTGGTCCCCCAGCCCCAACCGCGTAATTTTTAATTTCAGAAAGCCCCCCCAAACTCTACTTACCTCCCCTCTTTCCTTCGCTGCGCTCCCGGCCCTCTGCTTGCGAGGAAATGCAAGCAGAGGGGCGGGACTGGCAGCCGCGTCTGTGATTGGCTGAGCGGCAGCCAATCACGGACGCGGTTGCCGGCAGCTCACTTCCGCGTAGGAAAGCGGAGAGGTAAGTAAAAACATAGGGGAGCTTTCTAAAAATAAAAATTATGCGTTTGGGCTGGGGGACATGGGGAAGGGATCGCAAAAGGGGATTAACGCTAGGGGGAGGGATAGCAGAACGGGAGGGAGAGGGAGGGGGAGGGAGGGGGGAGAAGGGCTGCAGCTAGCATGGCAGGAATCTCCGGGAGGCCAGGTAGCAGGCAGTGTCCTATATGGACCTGCTAGCCTCCTGTTGGGCAGTTTTTGGAACTTTGCGGGGGGACTACAGGAGAACCAGATGGAGTTGGGATGTGAGGTAAGGATTATAGTTTTGGGGGTGGACATGCCCTTTAATCAAAAAAGTTTTTTTCAACATTCAGTGATTGGTTTCTATTTCTGCATACTGTAGGCCAGTGTGTTTTTTCCGGGTGAGATGGTTTCTAGGTAACTTTCTACTGAATTACAAAAAGTACTTTAAATGCAAGGAAGTGTATGTGAAGCAGACTTGGCAGGTTTGCACCGCTATCAATACAGTATTGTCTTTGTTAGCAGGGAAATCTGACATGTTCACATGGTAGAATTCCTCTGTGTATGTCAGGAGGCTCATACTGTATATCTCACATCCACAAGGAATTTCTAACAAAGCTGATAACCTGTACATGGCCTGAAGTAGCACAAACTGTTTCCTGGTTTCATTACTAGTTTTTATTGGCAACCTTTCTATTGGCAATAAAATGTATAGTGACAGTTTATAAATATGGTTCATTCAGTCCCAGGAGATAGTTTGCTATTTTGAATTGAATGGTTTAGTTCTTAAATTAATTTAAAAAATGTTGTATTGCTCTAGGAAGTTAACACCTGCACCAAACTCCACTGAATGTCTCTGTTGCTACCTCCTTTATGTCTTATCTACTGTTCTTCAATAAAACCTTCAGGAGCCAGGTACTTACCTGCTCGCTCGCTCCTTCGCCGCATAGTCTGACAGGTTTTATTTAAGGGAGGTAAGACAGCTCCTTTACCTACCGTTCTTCAATAA
Organism: Hymenochirus boettgeri; assembly: GCA_019447015.1. Taxonomy (NCBI): domain Eukaryota; kingdom Metazoa; phylum Chordata; class Amphibia; order Anura; family Pipidae; genus Hymenochirus; species Hymenochirus boettgeri. The sequence continues at coordinate 225,902,925 of CM033473.1, read as the reverse complement.
AACTAAATGCCATTTTTCCCCCAGTAGAGATACCCTTTAAACAACACATGAGCACTGACCTCAAAAGGAAAGCTGGGAGAGATTGTAGCAGAATGTATTACTATCCTAGGGCTGTTTGCCTGCACACACATTCTTTACTGTCACCAGGGACACTTCATGCAGTGTCTTAATGTGTCTTTTAGGGCTAGACCACGCTAGCGCGTTTCTCACTTGCCTACAGCCCCGTTCTGTGATCCGTTTGCGTGTGAGAAACACATGGCGGTGCATATCCTGTGGGTGGTTGCAATATGTTCCGTTTTTCCGTTTTTTGTAAATTGCATGCATTGTGATAATTTTGCAAATCACAGAGCAAACGGATGGTAGGCCACACTTATGCGATTTTCCTGTGTTTGTGCACGTGATTGCACTTGTGATTTTCAAATTGCATAGAAATAACAGCAACGTGAATGCATTGCAATTCGTGCATGTGTTTGCGATTTGGTAACGCATGTGACCCACATTTTATTTACTCAATCGCGTGCATAGCCATATCGCATTTAGGGCTAGACCACACCAGCGTGTTTTTCACTTGCCTACAATCCCGTTCTGTGATCCGTTAGCGTTAGAAACACATGGCGGTGCATATCCTGTGGGTGGTTGCGATATGTTCCGTTTTTTGTAAATTGCATGCATTGTGATAATTTTGCAAATCACAGAGTAAACGGATGGTAGACCACACTTGTGCGATTTTCCTGTGTTTGTGCACGTGATTGCACTTGTGATTTTCAAATTGCATAGAAATCACAGCAACGCGAATGCATTGCAATTCGTGCATGTGTTAGCGATTTGGTAACGCGTATGACCCACATTTTATTTACGCAATCGCGTACGTAGCCATAACGCATTTAGGGCTAGACCACACTAGGGTGTTTCTCACTTGCCTACAATCCCGTTCTGTGATCCGTTAGCGTGTGAGAAACACATGGCGGTGCATATCAATGTGGGTGGCTGTGATGTGTTCCGTGTTCTGAGCAATTTTTGTAAAATTTATGCAAAATTTCAAAATCACACAGTAAACGAATGATAGGCCATACTTGTGCGATTTTCCTGCGTTTGCGATTTTTAAATTGCATAGAAATAGTGGCATCTTGTGATTTCAGGTGCGTTACGATTCATGCACGCGTTAGTGATTTGGTAACACATGCGATCAAAATTTATTTGCGCAATAACATGTTGCCATATCGCACATGGGGAAAATGCAAGCGTACACACAGGGAAATCGCATAATTGCACACACAATTGCATGTGATAACGTGTGCGATTCCGGGGTATGATGCAGTGTGGCCGTGCCCTAACACTGCATTCCAAAGTAATAGACTTTACAACCCGCACCCTTCATACTTACTTTAATTTACCTGACCTTGAGGCTAATGTAACCCAGCGGTTGGCCTGACATACCATTAGTTTGAATGATTATCATATTAAATGTCTGTTCTTTATCAACTATTTCAGTTTTTTACATGTTTGTATTTTGTTTTCAATCATGTATAAACTTTCTATGTTTACATTTGTATGTAAAAAAAGAATGTTAAGCTGAATGTGATTTCAGAGTAAAAAATAAATCAAACTGAACTTGTTTAGTAATTGGAGACATTTTATCCAATTGACTTCCTCAGTTCAACTAAGCAGCAGGAACATTCCCCAGTAGGGATGGCCGGGCTCGCGGATCCGAACCCGGATCCGCCGCGGATTTATCCCGTTCGCGAACGGCGGATTTTCCGCCTTCCGAACTTCCGATTCGCGGAATTTTTAGTATTTTCGAAAATTTTCGAAATTACGAGTTTTAACGTACTTTCGAAAATTTTTGAAAATACGAGAAATCGTGGTAATTTCGGAAATTTTCGAAAATATAAGGATTTCTCTTATTTCCATAAATACGTAATTTTGAAAATTTCTGAAATTACGAGGATTACTTGTATTTTCGGAAATACATAATTTCGAAAATACTAGTTTTCCCGTATTTTTGAAAATTTTCGAAAATACACGAAACTCGTAATTTCGAAAATTTTCAAAAATACGGAAAATCTCGCAATTTCGAGGGTATATTTCCATTTTAATGGGTCCGCTCGCGGATTTTCGAATTTTCTAAAATTCGCGGATCCTCGAGCGGACCAGATTTTGCGAAGTTCGGACATCTCTATTCCCCAGCATATTTATAGCAGTTGTCCATGTAACATAACTTGACTGAGTTTTCACCAAGTGTGAAAACTACAATTAACATAACCCAGTCACACAGTGTACAATATAATTGACAGGTACGTGTTTGAGTTACATAAGTGTGAAATGTTGTGGGAGCTATACCAACATTCAACCAGAAAATAGGGAGGGGGGCAATATGCGTAGGGATCGTTTACATTAGTGTAAAACCCATGCTATCCAATGTAATATTGGTGGGGACTGCACCATTTCCAAACCTTTTTGGAAATAGCATAATGCACCTGTTGCAATACATCAGAGACACTTTTCCTTAAAGGGTCCCCCCAAACAAAATTTTGGATATTGCCTAATTGCCCCCAATTCAGTGATTGGTTTCTCAGCCCATCAAAGACGCCGCTGCCAGTCCAGCCCCTTCTGCAGAAGGCAGCCGAAGTAACAAGGGCTGGTAAGTACATTTGGGAGCAGATTTGAGCATTTTGAAACTTAGGCGGCAAAATCCAAAAGTTTGTTTAAGCATTTTTAGTTCCTCTCCATGCGTACAGAGGAAAGAGGGGGGGGGGGGGGTTATTTACCACTAAATTATTTTTTAATTCATCATACGTTTAAAGGGTATCTCCACTGAAAAAAAAAGTTTGGGCATTTTGTTTTATTGAAGAACGGGAAGTAAAGGAGCTGTATCTTACCTCACCTACTTCAATAAAACCTGCTGGAGCCAGGATAGAAGGTAAGCTACTTACCCAATCGATCACTCCTCCGCTGCATAGTCTGACAGGTCCCGGCGGACTCTGTCTTCTATGAGCCTTTAATGACATTTAACATGCATTTGACATGTAAACTGCTACTTCGTGTATACTGTATACGCTGCAGTGTATTTCTTCTAGACTGGAGCTGTGTTTTTCTAGCCTCATGCAAACTCCTGCTTCATTGTTATCATGTTCACTGAATAAATGAAATAAAGTAAAATTAGCAGGTTACAAAATATTTCTATATTGTGTTACATTTATTAGTACTTTTGTGTCCCCTAGGTAGAGACATGAGGAGTGATGGGCTAATTTATTATTCATAAGGCTGTGGCCACACTAGGGCGCACGATCACAGAAGCGTGTAATCGCATGCACTCTGAAAACAGCTCAGAGAGCAGCGCATGTAGTGTGGCTACCTCCATAGGATTGCACAGGTCTGTGTAATTGCTAGCGCGATCAGGTCTCAAAGCGCACTCTGAATCACGCTAGTGTGGCCTAGACCTAAGGGTTCTCCAATGGGAAGATTAATCGTTTATTACAATTTATTACTACTGTTGAACTTCATGATTATGTTGGACTTGACTTCCAGCCCTGGCCAGTTCAGTTGTTTTTGTGCTGGGGTAGTAATCACAACCAGATATGCAGCAGCAATCTGTCTGTATTGTTTTGGACTCGGGTAGTTGGTCTGAGTTTTAGGAGCAACAATAAGAATCAGATGCAGCTGTTAGCCTGCCAACCCTTTGAGAGAATTGGTTCACAGAAATGAAAATATTCAGAAATGACATAATCCTTATAGTATGAAAAATATTATAACAAAAGGAGCCCCTTATATCTCTGCAACTCCTCCTCAATCCCTTACCCATGTGGTGAATATAATGTATTAATTCTGCTTCACTCCTGGAACACTTCTTATAGTAACATGTTTTTGGCAAGAATCATAAATTGGAAAAAGGCTGAGGGTAGAGTCACACACAAATTAATCCACTGATAGTGTTTGTGTGTATGAAGGGAGGGGGGGCATCTGAAAAGAAGCTAGAATACTATTAGCAATTTTAGCAAGAAGCTTTTTTTTAACATTTTGGTACATGCCGTATATATACTCGAGTATAAACCATCCCAAATATACTGATAAACTATATACTCGAGTATAAACCGAGGGTTGACTTTCTCCCATAGGCAGCCCCATAGTTCCACAGACAGTCCTATAGAAAGTCCCATACACAGCCCCATAGAAAGTCCAATACAAAGCCCCATAGAAAGTCCTATACACAGTCCCATAGAAAGTCCCATACACAGCCCCTATAGAAAGTCCCATACATAGCCCCATAGAAAGTCCCATACACAGTCCCATAGAAAGTCCCATACACGGCCCCATAGAAAGTTCCATACACGGCCCCATAGAAAGTCCCATATACGGCCACAAAGAAAGTCCCATACATGGCCACAAAGAAAGTCCCATACACGGCCCCATAGAAAGTCCCATACACGGCCCCATAGAAAGTCCCATACACGGTCCCATAGAAAGTCCCATACACGGCCCCATAGAAAGTCCCATACACGGTCCCATAGAAAGTCCCATACACATTCCCATAGAAAGTCAAATTCACAGTCCCATAGAAAGTCCCATACACAGCCCCACAGAAAGTCCCATACACAGCCCCACAGAAAGTCCCATACACAGCCCCACAGAAAGTCCCATACACAGTCCCATAGAAAGTCCAATACACAGTCCCATAGAAAGTCCAATACACAGTCCCATAGAAAGTCCCATTCACAACCCCATAGAAAGTCCCATACACAGATGTGGCCTGTGTACCTTGCAGTGCAGCCTGAACACTTAAAGATATTTTTTTTCTAATTCCCTTGCAGTCTGGGCTGATCTGAGTGAGCACGACAACAATTTTCTAACCCACTGAAATCAAGAGGATTACAGGGTACAGCTCTTTTTTTCCCAGGGCTATGTGTTTTTGTACAGCATCATCCAGATCAGCACAGACCTGAGTATAAACCGAGGGGAAACTTGGATGGTTTTATAGGTAAAATATCTCTTGGTTTATACTCAAGTATAGTATGCGTTGATTTAGACTTGATTGTTCACTACACAGTGCAAATTGCTCAGCATAAACAAAAACATGCATTTTTTTTTCATATTGCCAGACACATGCCTGGGAACCCTCCCCCACCTCACCCTGCCCCCAGCTGCCTGATTACTTGCACCAGTACCACCCTTCAAGAAGTAAAGCCATTTTGTACGTGTCACCGCATTTTCCCTAAATTCTGGGCAGTTAAGGCAAGTTTCTCATGACATTGGGGCCTCGTGGGAGTTTAGCGTGGTCTTGTGGGTGTGAGGGACACCACCCCAGTAGTAAAGACCCTCCCGAAACAGCCAGGAGGGATGGGATATATGCATAAGGCTATTTTCACACCCGGCTGCTGTAAGGTTGCGCACTGTAAAAAACGCACTGCATGCAGCATTTTTATGCTTTAACGCAGTGGGTTCCATTTTAGTTCTGCCAGACTTGATGCTTTAAACTTTCTACAATATAATTACCTTTAAAATTCTCTTCCCTGCAGATCTAGGTCAGCAATGTCACCCAACCTCCCTTGTTATTGCTCTGGTAGCAGTGTTAGCTGCACTGCATTTGTGTCAAGGTTCCCCTTCTGTCCAGCGATTAAGGAAGATTGGTGACATCAGTTACCCAGATCGGTTAGACAATTCTAAGGTGTGCATTTCTGATAAATGCTACTTTTGGTAAGTTTAAAAGGCAGGATTCCTGGATTACAGCTTTATCTTTCACAAGAGTAACAGTCTTAGAAATTCTCCCCCGGCAGGAGCAAGGGGAGAAGTTAAGGTACTTATTCGATCGCTCTTTCCTCCGCCGCGTAATCTGACAGGTCCCGACGGAGTTATTATTCTATGCGCAAGTACACATAGTATACAGAGTTCATCGGGACCTGTCAGACTACGCGACTAAGGATCCTTACCTTCTCCCCCAGCACCTTCATGTTTTATTGAAGAATGGGAGGTAAGACACAGCAGCTTTACCTCCTGTTCTTCATTAATACTAAATGCCAAATTTTTTTTTGTTAGTGGAGAGACTATTTAAAAAAAATAGATGTGTAGCTATATTAATTGTAGATGGGAAATTTATTTCCTAAAATGTCTTTAAGCTAGTGCTAGCACACAGACATGCTGTAAGGGAATAGGTAATATGGAATGATATGAAAGTAGCATCACTGCTTGCATTGTTTATTTAACTTATAAAGGTAATCTGTTAAATTGTCTTGGTTGAGTGCTGTGCAGATATTAGATTCCAAAAACTACTTAACAGTTACTAACCCTCTGTATAAGAAATGATACATATTATAGAAACCTGTATCTCATTCACATTGCACTCTCTGATATCACTTCTTGGCTTGGTTCATTTACATTCTTCACCCAGGCTGGCACAAGATTCCAAACTTCCGGTAGTCTGTTCACCTGGCTATTTAATGAATAACTTGGTCTTCATTAGTTGACATCATTGTTTTGCAATGCACATCTAAATGCTAAACCTGTAGGGATATGCACATATGTTTATTTTCATCTACTTTTGTTATGTTTTGGATTCCTAGGGTAGACATTAATCTAATTTGGTGTATTACAAGGATATCTGTCATTACCACAGCTTAGTCTGTGCCATGTACTTATGTTTATTAAAATATCTCCATAATTTAGATAAAATTCAAATGGAACTGTAAAGTTAACAGTTTCACTTTTCTTGCAATGTCAATATGTATATTTTCTGTCTTTATTGTAGCTCTCTAGGTTTTTTCTTGGTACATATGTAAAGCAGTCATTTTACTTAATGCAGTAGTCTCATTTAATTCACTCTATCTGCGGTGTGTGTGTTTAATATAACACTATATCAAGCTAATGTTTCTAGTAGGAGAATCTTTACACCTACTGAGGATGTCTCTGTGTTGCTCCCCCTCCCCATGCATTGCCAGGAACCTACGGTATATCCTGCAAGTTACAAGAGATATACAAAATCTCCTACTGAGAAACTACTAGGATATATTAAAGGGCATGTCCACCCCCCAAACTAAACTTTAACCCACTACTGGCCCCACTGTTCAATAAAAAAAAATCTTTACCTTACATTCCTGCTCCTTGTGGTTCTTCTGTAATGCATCTTCAAAGTCTAGGAAACTGTAGGGTAGGAGCTGTCTTCCTGTCCAAAAGGTCTCTGCCTCTGCTGTGTCCTCTAACTTGCTTTTAGCATGCGCAGTGGAGCCCTTTCCCCCCTTCCCTCCCTCCCGATCCCTCTCTGGCTTCTTCTCCTGCATCGTAAAATGCTTTTAACATACTGCAGGGCATGTCCTCCCACCGCCAACCGCTATATTCTTACTCCCAAAAATGCTTCCCTTCTTTACTTAAGCTAGGTACACACCTACCGATTTTTCCTCCTGACCGACCGTTCGATACTTTCGACCGGTCGGCCAGGAGGAAGGACTGTCGGTCGCGGCAAAAGCAGCCGCGTCCGATAGTTACCGCGACGCACGATCGGACGAGGTTTTCCACCATGTCCGATCGTCCTTTCGTCCGATTCGAACGAACGTTTGATCGGACATGGGCACATTCGGATGCGATAATTTCGGTCCGATCGACCGATACACTGAACTATAGTTCAGCACCTCGTTCCAGCACCATTCTCACTGATGGCAGCCGCGGCTGTGATTGGCTCCCCTGCCCGCCGGAACTAAAAGTTTACAGCGAAGGAACGAGGCGCTGTAGTTAAAGCAGGGAAGCGTATTTGGGAGTAAGAATATAGCAGTTGGGGGTGGGGGGACATGCCCTGCAGTGTGTAAAAAGTAGGAAAAGAGGGTGGATATGCTCTTTAAAACATGAGCAGGAGTGAACAAGATAAGATTCAGCAACATATGCTTTTCTATGTTATCTTTTAGGAATGTTCTTGTACATTTCAACGTTATTTTACCAATTCATATGTAGCATTGAAAAAAATGTGTCTAAGGGCTAGGCCACACTGCTGCGATTTATCTGCGTTTGTGCTTTTTCAAATCATTGGAATCACAGCAACGCACCGTAAATGCTTGCGATTTGCGTTCCGCATTTTAAATCACTTACTTAATGAAAAAAACGCATGCGGAAACGCAATGAAATCGCACATGAAATCGAATGCGATTCCTTGTGCGATTGTGTTTGCGTTGAAGTGTGGCCGTGCCCTAAGGAGACTATCGGGGAGATCCAATATCTAAGTGCCGTCAGTTATTGCACTGCGAGATCGGGCTAAGGTAAGGAGCGCACTTTAACGCTCCACAAGCCATAGCATTAAGTTTCACACTACAAAGTAGCGCAAAACTTAACGCTATAGGTTTTGAATTGTTAGCACAGCGCTATTTCCAAAAACATTCGGAAATGGCGCTGTGCTCAAAAATCTGTCTAAAACCCACGTTAACCTGAAATTTTTTCGGGTTAACGTGGGTTTTATACGAAAATGGGCCATATTGTATCTCCCCCTATATTTCACAGTGGCTCAGTGGTGAACACTGATACCTTGCAGTGCTGCAGTCCTGAGTTCAAATCCACCCTTGGACTCATCTGCAAGCAGTTTGTATGTTCTCCCTGTGCTTGTCATAAAGACATACAGATAGCTTGTACATGCCAAATAAATGTGCTTAGATTGTAAACTCTTCGGGGCAGGTCCTGATGTAAATGTGTACATGTAATTGTAAAGTGCTACGGAAGATGTTGGCGCTATATAAATCCATAATAATAAAAATCATAGTTAATAAATATCTAACTAAAACTGGGGGGAGGGGGTGTTATCCCATGCTTGTAAATAAATGTTTCTTATACCAGTAGCAGCCAATTAAATCTGTAATACAGAAAAATTGCACAAGCTGTTAATTTGCCTCAGCCAATCAAATATTAGCTTTTTAGTGTTCTACTACAGTTAGAGAATATAGAAAATATTTGACAGCAAAACTGATCGGTTGCTGCAGATAAAGAACCTGAGCAAAATTTGCACTTTTTTTGAATAAGCCCTTATGTGCCCTATACATGATATTAGTTAAATTATCCAGCTCTTGAAATTATTAGATACTGAAATTATTGTAGTTCGATATGAGGACTTTAGCGCTGCAAGGCATCAATGGTAACCACTGAGCCTCCGTGCTGCCCCACAGCAGGATTACTGGTTTATTTCCAATTGCCAGACTTCTAATCGGTATATTGATCTGGTGAGCAGAAAAATCGTTTCTACGTCGACCCAATAATGCCTAAAACAAGCATCATTATGCCACTGGAATTTGGGGAAAGAGCTATGTCAAGTTTTTCAAGTACCAAGTAGATGGTTTACCATCGTGTCATTGTTGATATAGCAACGTTATACTGAGTATTTGCATTTATTACATACAGTAGAAAGCTAAAAAGAAAAGTTGTGTTTCAGAAAGGTTTGTGAAATTGTAATGTTGTGGTGGTTTCCCTTTATTGTGTATGGTAGTAATCATTTCTGAATATTTTGTTTGTTTTGCTTTCAATACTATATACAAGTATGTATTATAGTTTTTTATCCAGATCTTGCCTGAAATTAGGGATTTTATGGTATTGCTGTTACCATGCAATTTAAACAATGGTAGAACATTCTGTGTGGTTTTTAAGGTTTGGTTTTGTATTGATTAAACTGAATTGTTTCACCTTTCACAGACTTCTGCTCTTTCCTGTTTACATAAGGAGTCAATTGAACAGCTGCTTATGTAAATTACTGCATAAGGAAACTTTCCCTGTAAGTGATTTACAGAAGTTGTAAACATTGCAGTAGATCCCATGTATTTTTTAGGACTGCAGGGTTTGCATTAAGGTGAAAAGTGCAAAGATGTTTTACTGTGTTTGGTTCAGCAATAATCAATCTGGATTTATTTGTCTGGAAACTACTACTACAGCCTTCATATCCTGCCTTAGGAACCTCACTCTAAGCCTGCTTTGCTTCCTGGATCTTCATACCAAATGGAGTTTATAATTTGCAGAATTAACACACAATTTTCCAGTCTTAGGCTTTGTTCACACTAAAGAGTGTTTAGGTGTGATTTCCTTCGGAAACATCGCACCAAAATGCTTTGCTTATAGGAGTGAATGGCACGGTTCACAACATGCAATGCACTGCATGCAGTTTTGTACGTATGCATAATTGTATTTATAAGGTTCCACTTGGGTACGCAGCGCTGTACATTATAAAATACAGAATATACAAAGGGGAATAAGTGCAAGCAATTATACAGATAAATACAAATTAAATACAATATCATACATAGGTTAAGAATGCATATATAAACAAGAAAAACTTGAAAGGGAAAGTTTAAGTATAAACTTTGAATTTGGCTTGAAAGACTGCATTTTGGAAGGGAATTTGTGTGTTTGTGCTGCAGATTTTAAAACTCAATAATGTCAATGAAGAGGACATTGTTGTTTTTTACTTACCCTTTAAATATGTCACATGCATTAAAGGTAGGTCAGTTGGTGTGTGTGTATTCATGTCAGGTTGGGGGATAAAATACTAACTTTTCTGATGATTGGCCAAAATGAGTTTTTTTTACTTTAATTACCCTTTACGTATGGCTGCCATAGTAATGGATAAGTAGATCAGTAGGTGTGTGTCCCTGTGTCGGGTTGAGAGTTAAAAAAAAAAAAACTTTTTTGATGATTAGTCAAAATTTGTTTTTTTGACTTTAGTTACCCTTACGTATGCTGCACAGTAATGGAGGGGTAGGTCAGTAGCTGTGTAGGTCTTTTTTGTGTTTACAACTATAAAACTATCTTTTATTAAGGATAAATCTAAATTTGTTTTTTTGACTTCAGTTAAACTTTAAATATAGCTGCCATCGTAATGGATAAGTAGATCAGTAGGTGTGTGTGACCTGGGTCTGGTTGAGGGGGGTATGTCTTTTTGTGTTTACAACCATAAAACTATCATTTATGAGAATAAATCTAAATTCATTTTTTTTTACTTTAGTTACCCTTTAAGTATGGCTGCCACAGTAATGGATACGTAGATTAGTAGGTGTGTACCTGGGTCTGGTTGAGGGGGTATGTCTTTTTTGTGTTTATAACCATAAAACTATCTTTTATTGAGGATAAATATAATTAGTTTTTTGACTTAGTTGCCCTTTAATATGGCTCATGGGAATGGAAAGGTAGATCAGTAGGTGGGTGTACCTGGGTCTGTGTGGAGGGTTGGGGGTATCACCATTTGTATTTATGACCATGAAAAAAACTGTTTTGAAATATCCACATTTGAGGATTGTTACCATTATAGTCTATGGGAAAAAATGTCCGGAAATTCGCCGATAACGCCGTAACGCTTCCGCGGATTCCTTAGCTAGAAGATAGTACACTTCTCCTATATGCCCCGCACGTCTGTACCGAAATTTCATGTCTCTAGCTCAAAAACTGTGGGAGGAGATACGGTCCAAAAAAGCGGAAGAATAAAACGGAAGAAGAAAAAGAAGAAGAAGAAATAGAATGAACAGTAATTTGGCTTTTTAAAGCCAAATTAATTATGGATAAATTGATAAATTGATTGAAGTGCAGTATTACTTGGCACATTAGGAATGAGATCCCTGTCCTGAAGAGCTTACAATCTAAGTGGGTAGAACAACATACAGATACAAGTGAGGGATGTTTTGCGCATTTACGCTTAGTGGTGCCATTAAAAATAATGCCCGCCGCTGTGCATTAACGCACCCGAACATCGCACTAAATCGCAAGCGATATTTTGCTGCATTAAAAAAACATAGTGTGAACATAGCCTTTAGGGCAAGGCCACACGGAATTGCATGCGATTTCTTGCAAATCGCAACGCACCCGAAAACACGTTTTCGCAAGCGCAAATACAAAAAAACCCGCAGCAGTGAGGCCTAGCCCTCAGTCAGTGAAAATGAACTGCAGCAAACATTTTTGTACAAGTCCATTTAGGATGATCACTTTGTTAGAGGCTGTAGAGTACCAAAGCATCTACAATTAAACAGATACATCCGTGTCAAATGGTATGAAAAGCACAAATATTAATCATATAAAGTAATTAGCTTAAAGGGCATGTCCACCCCCAAAACTATAATCCCCCCAACTACTGGCCCCACCATGTAGTGTAGTTAACCTACATCACATCCCAGCTCCTAGGGTTCTCCTGTAAACCCCCCCCCCCAAAGTCTCAAAACTAACCACCCGGAGGATAGCAGGTCTCTGCCTGCTATCTAGCCTCGGTAGATATTTGCCATGCGCACTGCAGCCCTTCTCCCTCCCCCTCCCTCTCCCTCCTCTCCCTCCCGTTCTTCTATCCCTCCCCCTAGCGTTAATCCTTAATATGCTGCTCCCCCATGTCCCCCAGCCCCAACCGCATGTTTTTTTTTTTCAAAAAGCTCCCCAAACTCTTACTTACCTCTCCGCTTTCCTCCGCTGCACTGAATTACCGGCAGCCGCGTCCGTGATTGGCTGCCGCTCAGCCAATCACAGACGCGACTGCCGGTCCCGCCCCTCTGCTTGCATTCTCGCAAGCAGAGGGGCGGCAGTGCGGCGGAGGATCGAGGGGAGGTAAGTAAGAGTTTGGGGAGCTTTTTGAAAAAAACAAACATGCGGTTGGGGCTGGGGGACATGGGGGAGCAGAATATTAAAAATGTATTTTAGGGGTGGACATACCCTTTAATTGATAACAGAATGTGTGGTGCATGTGCAGTGGGTTAAAAACCATTCTGTGAAAGGTTTTCCCTGTTTGTTTTCCTATGTAAAGTCCCCATTGTAAACACTAGTTTAAGAGAAGACTAAAGGTGGCCATACATATGAACGATTAGAACAACGGGATTTACCCATTATCGTTCAAGTGTAGTCGCCACTACGGTTGGTCGGGAAAGACGGAAAATTTATGTCGGTCGGAATCGTCTCTCTTTACTTTAGTATGGGGATCAGGATCGGTCGGTTCCATGTGTGCAGGTTCCCAACGCAAAATGACACAGGACACTTTCTATTGTTACAAATGGGAACTTGTCCTGAGCATCCCAACAGGGGCAGTTACTGTAATTCTCTGACGGGAGAGAAATGGCTAAATTGTCATGTTATGAGGTTCTTGTGGCTATAAAATGAATGAATTATTAAGTAAATGATATTCTGCATTACTGTACAGTAGGAAAATAAAGAGAGAATGTTTTTTTCATTAACCCTTGAATGTGCTGTAATGTTATTTTAACAGTCATTATAACCTTATCACTCTACATGCAGTGCCAATGTTTGAAAAATGAAAAGAATCTGTAAGGTTCTGTCTACCATTTTTAAGATTAAGCTACACCCAGTTCCAAGCGCTCTTGCTATATAAAGTATAGGGAGAATGTTCGGGACCGTGACACCATCCCTATGACCACGCCCGCCTCCTTATACTTTATTACAGGGGAGGGAAATTTTCCGATTACTGCATGATGGTGCAGGTGATCAGTATTTACCTCTAAAGGGAAATTCCATCCTTACACTCAGATTGATGCACATCATCAAGACCCCCCAAACCCTTAAACTTACCTTGTTCACAGACATGACTTAAAGGGAATGTCCATTCCTCTGGGAAAAAATTAGTATGTTGTGCAAGACCCCCTTAAACTTCGACTTTGTTTTGTTTCCAATGTTTAACTGTGCTTCCAGCATGAGAAATCATTCTTACAAGTTTGCGATCCACCGCCATTTCCTTTCTCTGCACTCCCCCGCCACTGCGGCTGCTGTTTTTTTAAGCAGCCGCAGTGGAGGCTGCTCCAGGAATAGCAGTCAGTGATTGCCTTACCCAAAAGTGAAGAGTGGAGTGCAGAGCAGCGGTGATGGATCGCAGAGCTTGAAAGTATAAGATCTCTTGCTGAAAGCAGATTTAAACATTGGAACAAAACAAAGTCTAGGTTTAGGGGTTTCTTGAATAAGAGGAAAATATTATGATCTTGGTGTTCTTGGGGGGTCCTGATGTGTGCATCTGTTTGAGCATGGGAGTGATGCTTTTAAAATGCTTTTTTATTTAAAGAATATGCAAATTTAGAGGTGTACTAACGTTTAACTAAAAGTTATGTTTCCATGATTGTACAGTGAACAGCAATCAGTAAAAAAGACCTAAGCAAGGTGCACCTTATAGTTATAATACAATGTTTAACATTCTGAATATAAAATATTTTCTTTAAAAAAAAAAGCTTTGATCTGATATCATACATATCTTTATGTATGATACACACAATGATTAGTCATAAAAACCTCATACTGCAGCCACAATCTCATTACTGGCAACTTAACCTAATGGAAGGATCACCTCTTGGAAAGTTTCATAAGAATATCCAATAATGGAACCTAAAAGAACTGGCTCTTTGAAATCCTTTTGATGTATAAACCTTATTATTTATTTTCCAATTCAGTAGAAATGAAAATGCAATGATTTTCGAGGACCTCACAGGAGAACTAAAATGGTCATAAAACAGGTTTAGAACTTAAATAAAAGTATCTTTTCCATAGAAAAGAATGTCCCCATTCAACTCTCTACATGTAAGACAGAATCAGCACGATAATACCACTCAAGACATTATCTTTATTTAAAAATCTAATACAACACAAAGGTATTACTATTACATTAGCTGAAGGTCCCCTTAACCAAGTCATGTCTGTGCTTTTGTGAGAATTTTTGAATGTATTGTATTTAATTTATTATATAGCACTACAAATTACACAATACTTTACAATTATTGAGTCTATTCACATCAGGCCCCATCCTGAATAGCTTACAAGCAGTTTATCTCACACACAAAACAAATCAGTATGTCTGTATTATTGTGGGGAAAACCAAAGTGCCCAGAGGAAATCCACGTAAGTACAGGATGACATTGCAAACTCTTGCATGTGTTTCCAAGGGAGGATTTGAACCCGAGCATTGCAACGCATCAGTCAATTCCAGTGTATATGATTTTGCAAGTAAAAATTATTTTATTTTATTAGTCGTATCAGATTGATTTCAGCATTTTTTGGAATGCACAGTTTTCACAAAACATCATAGAATTCTAAGTGTGATGAAAGTTTTAGATTCAGACATTTTTAGGTATAGAATTGAGTTTATATGGTGTATATATGAGCTTTTTGTCCTTAAAGGAGAACTAAACCCAAATTAGATTTTTTCAGAATCTGAATATACCCTCTAAAACACCAATAAACTGTAATATACCAATACAGTAAATAGCATAAATAGTAAAAGTTACCACTTGAAGAACTGGATGAAATAACTGTGTTTTTTACAGTGACTGGCCTTACCCCTGATCTCTGTCACATGCTCCCTTGCCTTTTCTGTCCTGCAAAAGGATTGGTTAGAGACTACTAGTGGGTGTGACCAACTGTAAAGTTCATGTAGTATCTTAAGACTGAGCATGTGTAACCATACTGTGCTATATCGGAACATTGGGATATAAGGTACAAACCTCATGTTAAAAAGTTAGATTTCTAAACAACCATATTAAAATAAGAGATGGGACACTGATTACTGTTTTTATATCAAGGAGATCTGCCTTCTAATTCAATGTTGTTCTGAAGCTTTAAATTGAAGGTTTACAAACTGGTTTTTCTTTGAAATGTTTATAGGAATAACTGTGCAAATCTTCATTGAAATTATTTTCATGCGTTCTTCCAGCAACCTTTAGTTTAAATCTTCAATAATCCAAAAACCTATGAAGGGTTATAGTAAGAGATAGAGAATGATGTTTTATGCTCCTACGTGATCTGATTTATCTGGGCTGAATATAGTATTTTGGGAAAGTTACATGTTACTGATGTCAATCATACTGCAAAAATGGACCTTATTATTGCTTCAAGAACTCCATTTTGTTTTTGTTTTTCTTTTGTCAAACAACGGTATATATATATACCTTGATTGGACCGAAACGCGTAGACAGCTTTAATAAAGTTTGTATTTTCACAAATCCTAGGAGTGCTCCTTCTCCCCACTTCTACATGTATTTCGTCTAAGGAAGCACCCAGGTGAATGTACGCCAGGAGAGTGCTGCTCGCAACCTGCTCTCAACTATATATATATATATATGTGTCCTCCAGTAGATACAAAACAGTTCAAGTCACGGAGGCACTCACAGGTCTTCATAAAATGAAATATTTTATTAAAGCAAATTAAAAACGCTCTATCATCAATGCGTTTCGGCTCAGCAGCAAGCCGTCCTCAGGATGTGACGTACTATGTGTGGGACACCATTTTATACCCTATACTCCAAACCAGCTGTGAAAGGAAAAATATACATCATAAAACCAGTTAAAACATCCATATAAAAACATTGTGCATACAAAAATCATATGGCAGCTGTAAATACATATATATATATATATATATATATAAAAACATCTTTAATAATACATACAGTGTTACCTGAATTCCTTCCCCTATTAACACCGCAGGCCAAAGGAAAAAAAAAGAAAATAACTGAAAAATGATGGCCTCCTTGTGTATGGGATTGTCTAGTGAACTTTTATATTTTATATTACATATACCTCAATAATTCTTTATATTATATATGTAAATAGGTATGTTCCTAGCAGTAATTTAGTATTTTCTACATTCTTGGCTGTTACATGAAAATAAGTATGAATGTAGTTATGTCAACTGACCGGGAAAAAAAAAGCTTTTTAAAAATACATTTTTACTTGTGTAGGAAAGTCACTTACCCATTATACTGTAATTGCATAACAAATTGTGAAGGAGAATTAAGAAAAGGAAAACAATAAGAACAAAATCTGCAGAAATTTGAAACAAATGTTTAAATGTCTTCCTCTGTGCATAGGTCCAAGGGAATTTGCACAGACATGTGTATGATTAAGTTCCATATGTGTGGATGTAAACTATCATGGGTCAGTATAATTATTAATGTTTATCCTGCTCTGGGAATAAGAAGTGCAACGTGAGTGTGACCTGTTAAAAAACGAATGTTGATGTTTCTTGCACTATTCACAAAATGCAGGAAATTGCAACCATCCTCTCCCACACTGTTTAACTGTTGGAACTGAGAGCAGTGGAGACGCAGATGGTTTTATGCAAAAAATTATATTCAGTTATTTTTTTGTTTGTTTTAATTATTAGAAAATGTTTAGTTGTAATTTTAAAGGGGAACTGTGGAATAAACACATTTTATTCTGACATATGGCCTAACAACTGCTTACTGCTAAACCAAATGTCCCTTGCATTTCTTTAGATATACTTCTGTAAAAAACAATGTTACAGGTTTATTTAATAAGAAATGCAAATATATACTTGTGCTGTTCATTTTCTGCAACCAATCAGATGATATATTTTTACTGGTCTACCGCAGTTAGAAAACATTTGATAAACCAGTCAGTTGCTACACAGAAAGGTTAAAGGGACACTAAACCGTAATATTCATGTACAGTGTATCTTAGCTATTATTCACAGGGAGGTTAGATCACTTATTTCCACTTTCCTGTTTATAATAGCATGCCGGTTTACAGAGTTGGGGCAATGCACATAAAAACACTTTGTGCTTTTCAATCCAATAGTGTCCACTTGTATCCACTTGTGTTTGCACTTGCATTTCACAGGGCTTTATGGGTAAACCAGAACCACATTTCACGTTGATTGTGTCTGCTTCTGTCCACTTGTGTCTGCTTTTCTATGCGCTTCCATTATAAATAAAATGTTGTGCGGTTCTCAAAGCGCTAACGGGTCGCCAAACATGGCAAAAACGTACCCGCTGGCGCTCTGCTGTCAGCTTCTCACCAGCAGAGGGAGCCGCTGTCTAGACTGATTGCCACTAGGAAAAAAGGCAACATTTGTAATGCTGTATTTCTGCAAGAAATACAGCTATACAAGAAATAACTTACATAAGCATGGTAATGCCAGTGCAAAGACTAAACGCAGGGATGGTGATTGTTGCAAATGTTACATGTAACTTGAGGACTACAATGTACAGTATTTGGAGCTGCTTAACTAAAGGTTACTAAATCGCGGTCACACAGTATATTACTGGTCCAGTATCAAATGAGACTGGGACTGGTACCAGTCTGAACATCAGAGGTGGACGGCCCCTGCTATACAGGTCTGATATCTGGATTCGCTTTATATTTCTTCAAATCTTTTAGTATAGTATAGTACAGTATTTGAGGTTGAATAAAGACATATGTCCATCCAGTCCAACCCATCTAGCAATATCCTCATTTCCTGCCTAACTGTTGATCCAGCGGAAGGCAAAAAAACCCTCCAAATTTATGAAGGGGTAAAAAATTCCTTCCTGACTCCAAGTTGCAATGGGAAATTTCCCTGGATCAACTCTACTTTATGTATCAATACCAGTAACTTGCAACATTCCTTGTTTGCAGAAACATCCAGCTTTTGTTAACTGCATTTGTGCATTTTGTTTTGTAGATAAATTACTCGTCTTAACAGTGGCCACACGAGAAACAGATGGCTTTCTTCGGTTCATGCAGACTGCAAAGCACTTCAACTATACTGTGAAGGTATATATATATATATTAATGTTAACAAATCCCTTTTAATATAACAACGAATATACACAATAAACAGTCCCTATCCCTTGATTTGATACCTTCCAGAATGGGGGTATGCACTTCATTATGTGTACATTACTGCTTCTGCTGGCCCAATCATAACATACTTTGACTCTGCAATGAGTAACTCAGCATATGCTTGTGAAGGTTCTCATTCATCCAGGTCATGGTATATCTGTTGTATTCAATTAGATCAACTGGACTTGAAGTTTAGTTCTTGAATCAAGAACTAAACTTTAAGTCCAGTTGATCTAATTGAATACAACAGATATAGTAACTGAGCATGTGCAGATTAAGTGGAATCAAGGGGAAATAAGGGAGGCTTTCCCCTGCATGTGCTTTAGCATTGTCAGATATTATGCAGTCAAGGCATGGGATTGAGTTTTTTTTCATGTATAGTTCTCCTTTAAGAAAATGCATAGTTAGATATTTTTATTAGCTCTATAAAAAACATAAATTAAAATTAAAGCTCAATCCACTCTATAATTAAACTAAATGATAGAGCTCTTTACTCTCACCTCTATCCTTCACCACATTGCTGAGTAATCCCACTATAATTAAGTTAAATTATAGAATGGATTGAGCAGGATTTGCATTTTAAGTTCTCCTTTAATAACAGCTCTATATGCTCTGGGTAATTTCAGAGAAAGACATTATATGGAGTGTATTCCCTGGAGCAGTGGTTTCACTTTGTTTATTTTTTATACTTTGTTTGCTATGTTCTGTTTTACGTACAGAAACAAAAAGCCTTAAAAGCCTCTTTCTACAACTTGCCATCTAGTTAAAATTCTTCTACTTAAATACTATTTGGATGAATTTAAATTACAGAAGGCATCCACAACCATTTTTTTATGTAGAACCACAGCAGCTGTGCAGAACACATCAGAAAAGAGCAGTCCAACTTTATCCATGTTGTGGACTGATTAGCTGTTATGCTTTCCAGTTTGTGGGATGCATTATAATGCAATGCCAATTTCTAAAGCTCCAGGCACACTTGAGACTATTAAAATCTCTATATTAGGCTAATGTCACAATGCATTTTGCAGGACAAAGTTTTATTCCTTTTTGGAGATTTAGACCTGCTTCCTAAAACTCAGACTAAAGCAACTGTATATTATTACCAGCAAAATTTATGGCAGTGTCTCTGTAGCAAAGTCCACTTTTTTAACTACTAATTTGTTACTAATGGAATGTCATATAAACTGAGTTTTGATTAAGTGTTTTGCAGTGTTCCCCAGGCAATTGAATCATGTTAACAAATGCATAAAATACTTTCATTGGTTGGCCTGAGACGGTTGAAAAAATATTAGATGAGATGTTTTCTGTCTGTTATGTCTGTTTGGCCTGGTACAAACTGGTCTGTTCGATTACCCTGCCTGACATTTTGGTTGGATTTGCTGGATAAATGACAATGACAATTGACATGTCGACATGTCGACCAGTAAATTATCCTTGTGTGCCAGACATTTTTCTAGTTCAACTATTACCGTATATACTCTAGTATAAACCATCCCGAGTATAACCCGAGGTACCTAGTTTTACCTAAAAAAGGAGGAAAAAGTGATTGACTCGAGTATAAACTGAGGGTAGAAAATATGACCACTACTGCCTTTTGATTCTGTATTGTTTTGAGGCTTTAGTTGCCCTTTAAATGGACAGCAGAATTCCTAAACAGTAGTCCCATACAATTATAGCCAAATCCAGTATGGCTATTACTGTAAGGGACTACTGTATGGGAATTCTGCTATCTATTTAAAGGGCAACTAAAGCCTCAAAACAATACAGAATCAGAAGGCAGTATTTAACAATAGATACCATCCTCCTGATTCTGTATTGTTTTTGCTTAGTTGCCCTTTAAATCCCACATAGTAATCCCTACTAGTATTTGCCACTTAAGATGTTTGGAAACTACAACTCCCAACATGCTTTAATTGCTGGGAGTTGTAGTTTTAAAACATCTGCAGAAGCCAATACTTGCAAATAGGGGTATCCTCCTTTATTCGTGCATACAGTATGCACAAATAAAGAAGGTTTTACTCTTATTTGTAAGTATTGTGTGCACTGGTGTTCCTGTGGTATTCTCCTACGTTGTCCGGCGGCCCCTCGCTCCACATCTTCTGCGCTTCTGGATGATGTCACTACTTGGCGCCGCAAAGTGAGAGGCGCCGTGTAGTGATGTCATCCGGAAGTGCACTGAGGATGCGGAGCGCTCGCCCGCCAGATAAGGTAGGAGAAGGATTGACTCGAGTATAAACCGAGGTAAGATTTTCAGGCTTTTTTTAAAGCCTGAAAACCTCTGTTTATACTCGAGTATATACGGTATGCATTCTTCCCCAAACGAAGGATCAATATAAAGTAATTTGAAAATAATTGTGCAAAATAATTATATATATAAAAAAGGAATAAAACGTGTATAGTTCATTTCTAGTGCCCTGGAATTTACCAATGAATGTAATCCATTCTCTCTTAATCCAAATTCCTAGGTTTTAGGTAAAGGGATGGAATGGAAAGGAGGAAATGTAGCAAATACAATTGGTGGTGGACAGAAGGTGCGACTGTTAAAAGAAGCACTGGAAAGCCTACAGAACCAAGACGACCTTGTAATTCTCTTTACTGATAGGTAACTCTCTTATCCATTTATGGCCTTATTTATTTATTGTTTGGGGTGGGGTGTTAATTACTATTTGAAATATGGAATTAAAGTTGATATACGAAATGTCTTGATACAGTACCATAGATTATATATAACCCACTACCCTAAAAATCTGTCTATAATATTATAACAAATGTATCGATTTCTTGCCAATCGCAAAGGTCACATTTCTAATCTGCATTTACAAGGTTCTAGAGATATTAGATAGATTAGACTTTTGTTTTGAACCTCATTTAAGGCACTTCCCATGAGCGATTAGCTCTGAGCGATTTCTCTGTTTTAAAGGGATTTTTCTGTTTTTAAGAGAATTGACAGCGTTAAAAAACTAAAGCGTTTATTAACTGTGGTTGCAGCCTAGTAAATGTACTAACCTAACACTATTTATTTCTAGGAGGGTGCCTGTGTAAGTAATTAATCACTAGTGTATTTTTATTTTTTTTTACTACTTACTGCTTGAATAAGGTGGTAGGAATTGTTTGAGTAAACTCAAAGCACTGGATTACTAAAACAAATACTTGTGTTTAAAAAACACTGTTACCTGTGGAGCGGGGGCTGGTAGGAGACAAAGGAAAGGGTTTTTTTTTTTTTTTTCCCTCTCTCTTGATTGGATGGGGGTGTAACTAATTGGTTTTAATTGGCTGAGGCCTGTTGGCTCTGGTTGGTTTTGAACCTCATTTAAGGCACTTCCCATGAGCGATTAGCTCTGAGCGATTTCTCTGTTTTAAAGAGATTTTTCTGTTTTTAAGAGAATGACAGCGTTAAAAAAACTAAGCGTTTAAAACAAGAAAGGGTTTAAGAACAACACTATTTCCTGCTGTGTCTCTGCTGTGTATTGCTGTTTAGTATGGACAGTTTTGTGGGGCCGGCAATGTGCATCCTGCCGCATGTATGGGATCTTGGAGCAGCCGCCCCAGGGGACCTATGTATGTGTCAGGTGTGAGTGGGTGCCCATTTGGAATCTGAGGGTACAGAGTCTAAGGGGTAAACTTGCAGCATTGCAGGACTGGCAAACCTGGGGGAAATGCAGGTAGGCAGGGGCCAGTAAACTGGTGGGTGGAGATGGGGCAGATAAGTGGAGAAGGAAGATAGATTGTAAGGGTCACCAGGGGAAGTAGGGGACGGAAGGATAGGGGGGCTTCTTCCCAGCTGGTCGATCCCAACAGATTTGCCATTTTAGGTGAAGATGTGGAGGACGATGGCTCGGAAGCAGCATGTATGGAGCGGGCCTTTCCCTTGAGCACCCAGGGGACGGCCATCTCCAATACAAGGGAGGGAGAACTGGGGGCTAGGAAGGATAGACAGGTGGTAGTGGTAGGGGATTCTATTATGTAGAGGGTAGATAGGGTAATCTGTCGCCAGGACCCTGCATGCCGAACAGTGTGTTGTCTGCCTGGTGCTAGGGTTCGACATGTGTGGATCGTGTAGACAGATTATTGGGTGGGGCTGGGAGTGACCCGGCGGTCTTGGTTCACATTGGTGCCAATGACAAAGTTAGAGGTGGAGGTGAGGTCCTTAAAAATGATTTCCGAGAATTAGGGGCCAAGTTAAAAGCAAGGACCTCCAGGGTAGTGATTTTAGAATACTACCGCAGCCACGTGCTACGCTAGGGAGGAACGGAGTATAAATGCATGGCTAGAGAGTGGTGTAAGGAGATGGGGTTTGGGTTTTTAGAGAACTGGGCTGACTTTTCTGTTGGCTACAGGCTCTTTAGTAGTGACGGATTGCACTCAATGGGGTGGTGGGCAACGTTTTGGGGAGAAGATGGCTAGGGGGTTGGAGGGATTTTAAACTAGGTATGGGGGGGGAGGGAACGTTTAACTACACAGGGTAGATAGAGAAGTTAGGGATCTGGGGGCTAGTAACACAACGGAGGAGGAGAAGGAGGGGGGGGAGCATAGAGGATAAGGAGGCATGTACGACCATGTATGGAAGTAAATCAATTGATATCTAAAATGTATGTTTACAAATGCAAGGAGTCTGGCTGAAAAACCGGCGAACTTGAAATAATAGCGTTAAAGGAAAGGTATGATGTAATTGGTATAGCAGAATCATGGCTTAATGATTCACACGACTGGACAGTAAATATTGAAGGGTACTCCTTATTTAGACATGACCGAGTAATAAGAAAGGAGGAGGAGTATGTATGTATGTTAAACAGAATTGAAGCCAAATTTAAAAGAGGAATAGATGGGGGAGCAAACGATGCGGCAAAACATTATGGGTGGAAACTGTGTACAGGAAGCAAGAAGGTAGGTAAATTAATTGTTGGAGTGTGTTATAAGCCGCCAAATGCCGGGAAGAGGTGGAAATGAATCTCCATAGGCAGTTGGCGAAGGCTGCTGGTATGGGGCATGTTTGGTTATGGGGGATTTTAACTACCCTGAAATAGATTGGAGTAATGGAACTGCCAGCTCAAAAGGTATAAAGTTCTTAAATTTCCTATATGAGCATTTTCTTTCACAGATGGTAGAAGTTCCTACTAGAAAGAGTGCGTTGTTGGATCTGGTGATATCTAATAACCCAGAGCTCATTTTGGAGATGAAGGTAATGGGAAGCTTAGGGAATAGTGACCATGATATAGTGTCATTTAATATAGGTTGCAGAAAACTAAAGTGCACTGGCTTAAAAAAAATTTTAACTTTAGGAAAGCTAATTTTATGCTTTTAAAGGAATCGCTCCTGCTCATAGACTGGGGGGAACTGTTTCTAGGTAAAGATACTGAGCAGATGTGGACCACTTTTACAGGGATATTAAACTTAACATTTCCAAATCGGTACCTTTAGGAAACAGTGTAAAAAAATTAGGTCCACTCCTGCATGGCTTAATGCTCAGGTAAAAGGGAAATGGAAAAAAGAAAAGGGCTTTTAAAATTTTGAAAGCAGAAGGCACAGAACAGGTTACAGGGACTTCAAAAGTTGTAATAAAGAGTGCAAGAAAGCAATTAAACTAGCTAAAATAGAAAATGAAACACGGATTGCGACAACAAGCAAGTCCAACCCCAAGATGTTTTTTAAGTATATAAATGGTAAAAAAATGAGGACTGAGAATGTGGGACCATTAATAATGGAGCTGAGGTGGTTGTAGAGGATGCCGAAAAGGCTAATCTGCTAAACCGTTTTTTACATCGGTTTTTACTGTTGAGAATCCTACAGTAGGGATTGTACAATGTGCAGGGATGAAAAGAGGTTTTCACATTGGAAACAGAGGATATGGTACGGAATCAATTAGACAAAGTTAATATCAATAAAGCGCCAGGACCAGATGGATTGCATCCTAGGATTTTAAAAGAGCTTAGTTCAGTTCTAGCAAGACCACTGTGTCTCATCTTTTCAGATCGCTTTGTCTGGGGATGTGCCGCTGGATTGGAAAAAAGCCAATGTAATACCATATTCAAAAAAGGTAGTCGTTCACAGCCTGGTAATAGACCTGTAAGCCTAATATTCAGGGTAGGGAAGGTGATGGAAACTTTGTTAAGGGATCATATCCTTGACTTTGTCTCCAGAGATCATCTTATTAGTAGTAGTCAGCATGGATTTATGAGAAATAGATCATGCCAGACAAATTTAATTGGTTTTTATGAAGAAGTGAGTAAGAAGTTAGATTCAGGCACAGCTGTGGATGTGGTATATTTGGATTTTGCAAAAGCCTTTGATACTGTGCCACATAGGCGACTAATGTATAAACTGAGGACTGTTGGCCTTGAAGAAAACATTTGTTCATGGATAGAGAACTGGTTATTGGACCGCAAACAGAGAGTGGTGGTTAATGGAGCTACATCTATGTGGGCCTCAGGGTTCTGTACTGGGGCCGCTTCTGTTTAATCTGTTTATAAATGACTTAGAAGGGGGCATTGAGAGCAAGGTCTCTGTGTTTGCTGATGACACTAAATTATGCAGAGCTTTGGAAACTTCCAATGATGTGCAAGTGCTGCAAGCAGACCTAGATAGATTATCAAAATGGGCAGCAGAATGGCAGATGAGATTCAATGTTGATAAATGTAAGGTGATGCATTTGGGATTTAATAATCCCTGTGCCACCTACACCATAAATAACTCTGTGTTAAGTGCATCTGAAATGGAAAAAGATTTGGGGGTTCTGGTAGATAACAGACTTAGCTGTAGCAAACAATGCCAGGTAGCAACAGCTAGAGCTAGCAAGATATTGTCTTGTATAAAGAGGGGAATGGAATCAAGAGAGAAAAATATTATTCTCCCTCTTTACAAGGCACTGGTAAGGCCACATTTGGAATATGCGGTGCAGTTTTGGAATCCCGTATACAAAAGGGACATCTTGGAAATTGAGGCAGTTCAGAGAAGGGCAACTAAATTAATAAGGGGAATGGAGGGGCTTGAATATGCAGGCAGATTAGACAAGTTAGGGCTGTTTACATTGGAGAAGCGGCGGTTGCGTGGGGACATGATAACCTTATACAAATATATTAATGGCCCATACAGTGAACTCTCTGGTGCATTGTTCACTAATAGGTCATATCAGAGGACTCGTGGACATCCTTTAAGGTTGGAAGAAAAGAAGTTTCATCTTCAAGTTAGGAGAGGTTTCTTTACAGTGAGAACGGTGAAACTGTGGAACTGTCTTCCAGCAGAGGTGGTAATGGCAAGTTCATTGAATAACTTTAAAAAAGGCCTGGATAAGTTTCTAAAACTAAAAAATATTGAGAATTACTGGTATTAATGCATATAGATCTGGTTGATCCAGGGATACTTTCCGATTGCCGTTTGGAGTCAGGAAGGAATTTCCCCCCCCCTTTTTTAGCTGGGGTTTTTTGCCTTCCTCTGGATCAACTATTAGGTAGGGTTAAAAAAAAAAAAAAGTGAATAGGTTGGACTTGATGGACGAATGTCTTTATTCAACCTTAATTACTATGTTACTATGTTACTATGTTACTATGTTACTATGTCTAATCTATATAAGAACCGCTTATATAGATGGCTAAGGTAGCGGTAGCCATACACAGTCCTACAATCAAATATCCAATCGAAAGAACCTCTTGAAATTCCCCAACTTGCACCGGCGATCGGCCATAGATTTTATCTTCAAAACAACGGAAGATTGGTTCTGATAGATGGAGTAGATTTTGCCTGTAATTCGATCGACTCGATCGGATTATTGACAACAAGAAGGGCAATTAAACAAGGTTTGGTGTCACTGTGCTGGTGTTGTGTATTAGAAGGGACAGTTTTGTCGGTACCATGCAATGTGCATCCTGCCACATGTATAGGAACCTGGAGCAGACGTTCCAGGGGACCTATGTCTGTGTCAGGTGTGAAAGGGTTACCCGTTTGGAAGCTGAGGTGGATAGTCTAAGGGGACATCTTACAGCATTGCAGGGATTGGCAAATCTGGGGGGACAGCAGGCACTGGCTGGGGCCAGTATAGAGGTGGGTGGAAGTGGGACAGAGAAGGTTAATGGGGGAGGTAGTTTTGTTAGGGTTACTAGGGGAAGTGGGGGAAGCAAGGGTAGTGTTTTCAGAAATACTACTGCAGGGAGACAGCTGGAGCTTAGGAACATTAATTTGGGGATAAGAGGGTGGTGTAAGGAAAAAGGGTTTGGGTTAATAGAGAATTGGGCAGACTTTGCTGCCGGCTACAGGCTCTTTAGTAGGGATGGGTTTAACCTTACTGATGGCGGTGCAGCTGTTTTAGGGCAGAAGATGGCTAGAGGGTTGGAGGAGATTTTTAAACTAGGTTTGGGGGGGGGAGAGTATTAGCAGTCTCACTGGGATAGATTGGGGAAGGATACGGCGGCGACCGAGAGGGACACTCTTGCCCTACACGACGCTCGTGCGATCTTAGCATAGGGGATAGGGAGGCATGTGTATTAAAGTGTATGAATAAATTACAGGCATATAATCTAAAATGTTTGCATATGCGAGAAACCCTGGCTGACAAAATGGGTGAATTGGAAATTATGACGTTGATTGAAAAATATATTGTAATAGGTATAACGTGGTTGAATAGTTCTCACGACTGGGCTGTAAATTTAGAAGGATACGCCTTGTTTAGGCAGGACAGAGAAAAAAGGAAAGGGGGAGGAGTATGTGTTTATGTTAAAAAAGAATTGAAGCCAAATTTAAAAGAAGAGATAACTGGCGATATGGATGTTAAAGTGGTGGCAATATGGGTGGAATTAGGCAACAGTAAAGGGGGTAATGTCATTGTTGGTGTCTGCTATAAGCTGCCAAATGCTAGCAGAGAGGAAGTGAGTCAGCATATGCAGTTGGCAAGGGCTGCACGTTTGGGGAGTGTGCTCTTTATGGGGAACTTTAATTACCCTAACATTTATTAGTGTAGTGGAACTGCCATCACAGAAAAAGGCAATGAGTTCCTGAATTTGCTGCAGATAATTTTCTCTCACAGGTGGTTGAAGTTCCTACTAGAAAAGGATCTGGTAATATCTAACATTGTGGAGCACATTATAGAATAAAAGGTAACTGGAGCTTAGGAATAGTGACCATGAAATAGTGTCGTTTGGAAAAGTGCGCTGGGTTAACAAGACTTAATTTCGGGAAGCCATATTTTCCCAGGTTAAAAGTAGCTCTTCAGAATGTCAACTGGGATAATGTATTATCAGGTAAACGTCCTGAAAGGAAAAGGCATTTAAAACCTTTAAGTCAGAGGGAACTAAAAGGGCCTTTAGGGATAATAAAAACTGTAACAAGGAGTGTTAAGAAAGCAATCAAACTAGCTAAAATTAATGATGAATTTAGGATAGCCAAACAAAGCATCACTAAGCCTAAATTTTTTTTAAAGGGCATGTCCACCCCCAAACTATAATCCCCCCCCTAATGGCCCCACCATGTAGTGTAGTTTAATCCTTACCTCACATCCCAGCTCCATAAGGTTCTCCTGTATCCCCCCCCCCCCTCAATATCCAAAAACTGCCCACCAGGAGGATACAGAGTCCATATAGGACTCTGCCTCCTATCTGGCCTCCGGGAGAAGTTTGGCATGCGTACTGCAGCCCTCCCTCCCTCTCCCTCCCTATCCCTCCCATTTTGCTAACCCTCCCCCTAGCATAAAACCCCTTGCCCATATAATAGAACAACTTCCCCCAGCCCCAACTGCAAAAAAATAATTTTAAGAAAGTAACCAGAACTCGCTTACCTTCCCTCTCTCCACCAGCATTCTGAGAAGCCGGCAGCCACGTCCGTGATTGGCTGCCTCTCAGCCAATCACGGACGCGGCTGACGGTCTCGCCCCCTGCTTGCAGTGTCTTGCAAGCAGAAGGCCGGGCGTCGGAGGAGAGAGGGAAGGTAAGTAAAGATCTGGGCACTTTCTTAACTTTATTTTATAGCGGTTGGGGCTGGGGGAGGGTATTCTATTATATGGGGAAAGTTAAGAATAAGGGTGGACATGCCCTTTAAGTATATTAATAGTAAGAAGATGAGGACTGAGAATGTGGCACCATTAATTAATGGGGATAAGTTAGTTACAGAGGATGGCATAAACAAATGTCTTGATATTTTTTTCCCTCTGTATACACTATAGAAGTACAGATATCATAGAGTAGGTGCAATAATGGTATAGGATTCAAGTGCATTTTGGTTAACCGAGGATATGGTACAGAAAGAACTAAATAAGGTTAATATTAATAAATCTCCTGGACCAGATAAAATACATCCTTGGGTACAGTTCAGTTTTATCTAGGCCATTGTTCCTTATTTTTGCAGATTCCCTCGTGTCCGGAGGTGTGCCTCTGGATTGGAAAAAGGGTTGTCGTTCAGAGCCGGGTAATTAAAGCCTGTAAGTTAACTTCAGTGGTGGGGAAGATACTGGGAAGTTTAATAAGGGAACATGTTCTAGAGTATGTTTCAAGGACTGACATTATATGTAGTAACCAGCTGGATTTAGAGGAATAGCTTGTCAAACTAACTTGCTGGGCTTTTTTGAGAAGGGAGTAGAAATTTAGACTCTGGCATAGCAGTAGATGTAGTTTACTTGGATTTTGCAAAGGCTTTTGATACAGTCCCCCATAGGTGACTAATGTATAAGCTAAGATAGATTGAAACATTGGGCCGCTAAGTGGCAGATGAGATTCAATGTTGATAAATGTAAGGTGATGCATTTTGGACTTAAAAATCCTTGTGCTGCTTATACTATAAAAGGCTCTGGTTTAAGTGAATCCCTGTTGGAAAGGGATCTTGGAGTTTTGGTGGATAAAAAACTTAAAGGAAGCACATCGCCAGGTGGCAACACCAGTCAGCATGGTATTGTCTTGTATAAAGAGAGGTATGGATTCAAGGAGGAAATGTTATTCTCCCTCTTTACAAAGAATTGGTAAGGCATCATTTGGAATATGCAGTGCAATTTTGGAATACTTTGTACAAAAAGGACATCTTTGAAATGGAAAGGGTTCAGAGAAGGGCAACTACATTAATAAGGGGATTGGGGGAGCTTGAATATGAAGAAAGACTGGAAAATTGCAATTATTATGCTGGAGAAAAGGCCTTGCGTGGGGATATGATTACTGTGTATTTACATTAACAGCCCATACATAAACTATCTGGGGCATTGTTCACCATAAAAAAAATAGGACACGTGGCCATCCCTTAAGCTTGAAGAAAAAGAAGAAAAAGATTTAGGCTTCAAGTTCGGAAAGGGTTTTTCACTGTGAGAACGGTAAAGCTATGGAACTTCCAGCGGACATTGTTATGGCAGGTTCATTGGTCAGTTTTTAAAAAAGGCTGGATGAGTTTGTGCAAACAAGGAATGTTGCAAGTTACTGGTATTAATACATAAAGTAGAGTTGATTCAGGGACATTTCCGATTGCCACTTGGAGTCAGGAAGGAATTTTTTTCCCCTTCATAAATTTGGTAGGTTTTTTTTGCCTTCCTCTGGATCAAAAGTTAGGCAGGAAATGAGGATATTGCTAGATGGGTTGGACTGGATGGACATATGTCTTTATTCAACCTCAAATACTTTACTATACTATACAACATTTTCCGTTATTTTTGATAGACCTGTTGGCTAATATGAATGTCGTGTATGGGAACTTTAGCTCATTCTTTTTTGCAATCAGCTTGCTTTTACAAAATGAATGGGTCTCAAGGTAAGAACCACGCACTTTAGACATATGATTAGATGTTTGTCTATAGACATCTATCTGCCTAGTATATGCATATGCATTTTCCAGCATGACTGGAAAAATAAAAATAGATGAAACCAGTTTTACTGTAGGAGTCCTAGGTGTTTTTTAATTCCTGAATCTTTATTGATGTTAATATTGTATAATTTAGTTAGAGATTGTTGTACAATGGGAACAAAAGTTAAAGGGAATGGTTTGCATGTTTCTTGACCATCACTTGTCATCGCCTGTACAATATACATCTACACAAATTACAGAAACAATTACATGCTTCACTACTGTATTGAAGGGCTGTTATCTGGGATTATTTTGTGGTTTGCAAGAACAAATTACTCAAAACATTGTAAGATGTTCTGTGTGTGTGGAGGTTTTTTATTCTAACATTTTTTAGTGCTGCCAATGTAGAAATATTACTGTATGAATCTTGAGTCTTCAGTGGCATTTAAAAGGACTCCACTGGGAAGTGCTGTTGATGTAAAGGAATTAACCAATAAAAAAAAAATACTATACCTGCACAGACTTTAAAAAAAAAGTATAGTTGAGAGGGAGGGGTGATGGGAGAGGAATTAGTTAAGGCAGAGATTGGTCCAATGGCTTAAAGCTGGGGAAAGCAAGTGTACAAGAAGTTATATTGCTAAACATTTTCAGCATGTTACGTGTGTCCCAGCGTTCATTTTCAGGGTATGATGGAAATAAGTTTATTAAACCCTTTATTGTTTGGAAATCACAGTTGTCCTTTATTGGCCTAAGATGGCCATAGACTCAAAATCCTGCAGATCCTTTTTTGTTCAAAATGTCCAATGTCCAGTGCCATGTCCCTCGATTCATTATAGGATATGTACTTTTGGATCAAAAATCATTGTTATTCGTATCCTGTCCCTATGTGGGAGGATTGGCAGTCACTGTGGTCCCAAAGACTTAATTTTATTGCTTTTGTCTTAGGTACACAAAGTACCAATCTGCAAAATTCTGCAAGATGTGTCAAAACACAGTCCCAAGTGTTTTCTCCGTATAAAAAGTATAGGGAGATTGTTTGTGACTGCCATACTGCCTACGATTGCGGTCAACTCCCTATACTTTAGGATGAGGCTTCAGCCAAGGTAATTTTTTTAGGTCCGTTGCCGACGCCCCATGTTTGTCAGCATTGGAAACCGTTGTTTCGCCCATACACACTTTTGCAATATAGGGCCAATACTCTTAGATGGTACTGATGAGATTGGCCCTATAACGCTAATGTGTCTACCCAGCTATCTGTTTATATCTGTCTATAGTGATCTTAAAAATAAATCTCTTGGTATATTGCCTTAAGGAAAGTATGTGATGTTTCACAAACCAGCGTTATTTAAGTAGCTTGTAACTTGATGTTTTTTTCCCGGTGGTCCATTATTCTGGTCTTCTTTATTGCTTGATCAATAAATACATGAAAAACCGCAAAAATGCCTCGAAGACACATTACGTCTTTTGCCTCACATTCTCCTATATGCAATTACTCGTTTCTTTCCAAAGAAATGTAATTTGCAACATCACTTTGTAGCATACAGCTTTATTAGTCATCAAAAGAGTTTAAAGAGTTTGAAGGCAGCCATGGGAAATATAATGCAGAGTTAGTGTTTAGTTTAGCCCATTGGGAGAGGGGATTTAATTCTGATTTCTTATGGTGACTGGACAAAATAATGGTCTTATGTAGCGCAAATCGCTTATTAAATTTGTTGCTGTAACGGGCAGCCTTTGTAATATTGAATTGGTAAAGCTGGGTACCCACAAACAGATTTTTCAGGCCGACCGACTGATATTTCCATTAATAGGTTGGTCAGACCATAAAAAAATCTGTGCTATTTTCGTGGGCAACTGATGTTGGTTGTCTGTGCGTCTAGGCAAGGCAAATTGACAGTGCCGACTACTTTTACTGTCAGTGATTCGTCCTGTCCAATGACAATGACGAACAGTCGGGTGGGGCGAAAAATTGTATAGTGTGTTCCAGCCCTTAGTGTGACTTTAAAGCGGTTATTTAATATGCACAATTGTCCCTGTGCTTTAAATCTACAGCAACCAATCAAATGTATTCTAACTGTAGTAGATCAGTAAAAAGGTATCATCAGATTGGTTGCTTTGAATTAGCTGTACAGCTGTACAAATATTTGCACCTCTTCTTAAATAACCATGGATATGTTTAATGTTGTATTTAATTGTAGAACTTAGTTTTGCTTTCCACAGTAAAAATGCATATCTGTAGCAGATGTATGTTGTGATGGAGACACTCTTAATTCACTGACAGAAATGTTTATATTATATCTAAAACTACCACAGAGAGTGTTACATTGTTTTCAGCTTTGGAATCTTGTCCTATGCTTATGGTCAATTTATCATTTGCCTCTAATATATACAGTTTTACATAACTACCACTAAAAACATTAACATGAATATTTTTCTATTAAAAGTATTCTTTTCCTTTTTTATTTTAACAGTATGTATAGATTCAGGTGTTAATAGGGGTAGTTTTTGCTCTTGGATTCAGATTGAAAACGTTAATCTGGAATTAGCAGTGCACAAGCTAAGGGGCTAAGATCAAGCAGCATATCTGTACTTATCAGTAATGAAAGGAGAAGAGCCCCCAGAATTATCCCAACAGAGTTTCCCCACAAATCTCAATGATTGAAGCTCATGTACCCCCTTCTCTGGCATAAAACATAAAACACAGTGCTCAAATTCTCCAAATAACAATATCTGAACCAAAAATGAGACATATATATCTGTGCTCTGTATAAATTCTGACTTACACTGTCAGTATAGTGACCCGGGTGCAGACATGCCCCGGGTCCGTCACTGGAAAAGGCGGCACTCGTCTCCCAACACTATCTAGTTCAGAATACATACAGACAGCCCCGGGTTAAACTTACCCTAGTGGGTCTGTGGTCCGGGTGCTGCATGCCCCGGACCCGTCGCTACTGGTCCTCTGTGATACACTACTGGACAACAACAAAGAACTTCGGCGCACACCAGAATGCAAGACACCTGCGACTCTTCAATACAACATACTTTATTTACACCAGTGCCATGACAAACAGAAAACTTCCGTAGCCTTATGCGTTTCGAGCGTAACCTCCGCTCTTAGTCATAGGCTGAAAGGAAGTAACGTGCTTAGTGAAGTGCTTATATACCCACGTAATGTGATTCAAAGTATTAACCCTTCGTTGTGCTTCATCCATATGTGTATAACATCAACCATAATTAAAATAGTTTTTATACGTTTTACATCCACTTCCACATAAATATATATTGTGCAATATTCTATTTCCCATTATACAAAAAACTTTAAATACCAAACATGAACTTATAAAGTTATTAGTTTGAGCATAATGATACTAGCATGCAAAAATACATAATGCATTATTAATTGTGCTGTGATACAGTACTTCTATCGATACACTTCTGTATCTTATCTATAAAGGTTTTGTATATAAATAGATAAAAAAATAAATATATTAATTGATTTTGTGTGAATTTTAAAAAGTGCTATAAATGTAGATATGTTATATATATATTAATCAACTATATTATATGTAAAAAATACTGTATATATTAAAGTGCTATGTGCTATATTGATACAAAAATTGTGAAAACAACCTCCATGGTCCCAAGAGGCCATAAAGAAATAAGAAATAAGAAAAAAGTCATGATTAATAAATACTTTGTCTTATAAAGACCTTTGATGGTGTTAGAATATTGCAACTAATTGTCATGTACTAGAATAAATATGTGTGTATAAATAAAGATATAGTATATGATAATATCAAATTTCCATGATTAGATTTATAGTCTTCTAAAAATATTCTAAAATCCTCATATGTAAAAAGAAGTGCTGTTTATGATGGAGAGCATATAGAGTAGACTCATAACATGTATCCTCTTATATTTCTAAAACATGCATACAACTCATAAATGTCCAACTTAATACTATGCAGGTTCATACAAAACAGGCTATATCAAATATAGAGTTTAACCCATTAGTGTTCCCAATCTAAAAATCCATTTTACCTCTGCTTTACGTAGGGGGACTAATCTGTCCCCCCCCTTCCTTTTCTTTATGGGTATCCACTGTAATACCTGTACTTGGAGATATTGTTCTCTTCCTCCATTACAGGAGAGGAAATGTCTCGCTATTGGGCTACTCTCCTCTTTATTTATAACATTTCTACGATGTTCTCTAAATTGTGACTTTAATGATCTACTCGTGCTCCCTACGTATTGTATGCTGCACATTGTTCACGTTAGCAGATTGCAGATTGCAGTTAGCATATTGATTGAAATTGTAGAGCACATCTGTGGTTTTGCTTCTACATAAATTTCCTGTTTTTATATATTGACATGTGGTGCATCGAGCTGCTCCACATTTAAATGTACCTTTTTGGCATAACCAACTTTTCTTTTCTAAGTCCTTAGGACTTGACGTATATAAACTTGGGGACAAAATGTCTCCAAGTGCTTCTGCCCTCCTCGGTACATATCTACAATCTTTTAGCACTTTCGATATTGTTATGTCTGTTTGTAAAATCGGAAGATGTTTCTGAATAATTTGTTTAATTTATAACAATAGATGTAGTATCACCTTTTTTCCCCCTTTAAGTTATAAATGCATTTTATAATCTTGTCTGTACCATCTATGTATTTAATAATTTATTAATTTCACTGACATCATTGTTTTAATGTGCTCAGCGACAATAAATGATTCTAATCTAATCTAATTAAGAAATGTATTCACTGCTTTGAAATCTTTCTACTGATTTAATTGGTGCAGATTGGCACCAACCATCAACCTTGGCATTTAGACATTTTTAATAGTCATCTGCCATCTAGTGGTAGTAGGGAAAATTTAATTCTACATGTACATATTTTTTTTTCACATTTGGTATTATTTCCATTATTTCCACCCAAATGCCATAAAACCCACACATTCAGAACTGAGAAACTCTTTTATTCAAGAATAGCTAATAAAAATATATGCAGATGTAGACACAATCTACAAAATGCAGATGTTTCAGGCGCAATCGATGTATTTAAAACTTGGCACTGTTTTTTTTAACCAACAGATAACTGTAATTTATTATGATTAAATTCACCAGATGAGCTGGCTAAGTAAATGTGCCTATTGGTGTTTACCTCTCTGAATTTGGTAGAGGAAAACTTATGTACAGCCTCTAAAACTTTCAGAGGAATAACTACTTCCCCTTGAAACCCCCTTAATGGCAGAGTACACAGGGGACAAAGGAAGTCTGGCAACCAGCTACCCGAACAGCTTATTGCCGGTTCTGAATACACACAGAAGGTGTTAGATGGCCTGGACTGTTTCTTCTCTTATTCAGTTAAAATGAATTTCTGATTTTAAAGTAAATTTCATTTACTGGACTTGCACAGAACTAAGAAAACGCAGTGAAAGTAGTCCACCTTATGAATTCAGTAAAATCCTTTTGCAATGAATCACTGTCCAAATATTTTACTACTGTAATGTGCCTCAAGTAAAGACTAAACAGTGTACTACATCTTCATCTTCATGGCAAGAAATTATTAGAAGATAAAGACATTCACAGGGGCATTCCTAGACTGTGAAGCAGTGTATTGTAATTAATGTTTCCAATAAATGTCTGGTTCAAGTTCCCCATTTATAAAATGCTACTGAACTTTGGAAATAAATATTAAAATACACACATTTCAGTTGGCAGTAGCATAGCCCTGTAATAGATGCAAACATACAAACAATTAGTACCCACACATAAGAAACAACAAGTACTTTTGATACAACATCTTAAAGAAAGAATATTAAAAAGCAATTAAACACAATTTTTCCAAACCCACACACATACACGTTAAAGGGCATGTCCACCCAAAAATGAGATTTTATATCCTGATAGAGGAGCCCGCCAAAACACAAGAATGTTATACTTACACTGCTCAGTTGGATATGCGCTTTAATAGTACCCAGGGTCCCAATGCCCCTGTACTACTGCCGGTCTTGCCCGTCCCTTCTATCAGTCCTGAACTGTTCCCAGAAAAGGCGATGCGGAGGCATGGGTATTGTGGCACTTATCTTATTTGAAGAATAGGCAGGGTCAAGACCATCAGAGACTTTGAGAACTTTTATTTTATTAAAGGGCAATTATAGTGAGAAAATTTTTTTTTTAAATTCCTTCTAATGTATGCTATAAGTAATCCCAACCACCAGGGTACCTTTAGTTTCTTTAAATTCTTCATAGTCCCAGAGATATAAACCTTTGAATATGCTGTGATTTGTAGGAGCTGCTACACCTCATCTGTCACTCAAAGGCACACACACACACAATCCAAAGCTCCCATGCAGTACTGTCACATACTCCCTCACCCACACTGTAAGTACCATGTGCAACACAGTCAAATGCTGTAGTGCTAAACATAATCAATAAACCATTAACCCAGCAATATGAGCATAACACACTATAAAACAGCCCCTCCCCCCAAAAAAAATCTTATATACATACAAAACCAGTGACTCTAATGGAACACTAATACTGTATATATAATACAGTAATACAGACTATATACCACACAAGACATACAGTGCAATCTATGAAATATATAGACTAAAGCAAATGAAATGTATCAGGGCAACAAGCAGTGTCACTGTATTTGTGAAGGTCTCACTACAGATGCTGCTACAATGACTGTCTTCAGTGATTCTGATCTCAGCTAAGCAGGGGGAGAGATATGAACTTTAGGTGCAAAAATAAATAACAATTAGCAAACTTAGAGAACAAGCAGAGTTCAGTATGTTACTTGTAAAGAATCTCAGCACCACTTGTCCTCCTCTCTACCCCTCTGCCCCTCCCTTCAGCATATTGCTACTTTCTCCCACACTTTGTTTGCTTGCAGTCTAGCTCTGGAAGGGAGGGGTCAACAGGATGTCAGCACTTCATTTAAAGTCCTTTCAACTGACCATGCTCGGACTCTGTATACAGCCCTTTACTGCTTGAGGGGGACTAGACAGAGAGGGGAGGGGGATTACACAGCTTGGTACAAACTTCTGGTAGTGTGAAGAAACGAAGCCACACAGCAACATGAAAGTAAGGCAGCTTATACTAAGTGATCTATACATTGTATACAGACAAAGTTTTTTTTCCACTATAGTTGCCCTTTAAATATTGCAAACTAAGGGGGGAGGACCTAGAGGTTCAGTTTATCACTCTGGGTACTAGTAATGTGGGGCATTTATTTTGGAGGTTAAAATAATATACAGCCTAGAAAACACATTTGGTCTGTTGTTAAGCCTAAGCTTCATTAAAAATGGGTAGCTCAGATGTTAGTACGGATGCCTTACAGTACTAGGTTCAGATCCACTACAGTATCTGCTACTTCTGTCTAGAGTTTGTCTAGGGTACTTCTTTGATACTCCAGTTTTCTTCCACATGCATTAAGACATACCGATAAGTATGTACAGGCAGATCCTGGGTTACAAACCAAATTTTGTTCTAAAGATTTGTTGTGAAGTTGGAACAGGTACTTATACCTATTAAATGCAACTCAGACAGATGATTACAGCATTTTAAAAAGGGATTGTGTTGTTGGGTGGCTTTGCCGTCAGCGGTTTTTAACAGCTGGTAAAGGGGAGGGTTGGGTAAAGCACCTGGGTAGACCACCTGGCTGTATGCTCCTGCAGACCTCCACGCTGTACAGTATTTGCCCCTATGCACCTTCATTTGCTCCGTTTGTAAGTAAGAGTTGTATATATATCAGATGTTTGTAACCCGAGGACTGCCTGTAATGGGTACTGTTTTGTACAGGGTCTGGTGTTACCAATGCATTGGTAGAAATGTAAATTAATGGCATTTCTTACTAAATGCTGCATGTTTCTAACACCAATCATACCTCTCCAGTAAATTTGATAAAACCATTATCTGTGTTAAAGGGCATGTCCACCCTTATTATAAACTTTTGTCATATGATAGAATATGTTCCCCCAGCCCCAACCGCTATAAAAAAGTTTTAAGAAAGTGCCCAGATCTTTACTTACCTTCCCTCTCTCCTCCGACGCCCGGCCCGGCCTTCTGCTTGGAAGACACTGCAAGCAGGGGGTGGGACCGACAGCCACGTCCGTGATTGGCTGAGAGGCAGCCAATCACGGACGCGGCTGCCGGCTTCTCAGAATGCTGGGGGAGAGAGGGAAGGTAAGTACAGTTCTGGGGACTTTCTTAAAATTATTTTTATGCGGTTGGGGCTGGGGGAACATATTCTAGGTTTTATGCTAGGGGGAGGGATAGCAAAACGGGAGGGAGGGGGAGAAGGGCTGCAGTACGCATGCCAAACCTCTCCCGGAGGCCAGATAGGAGGCAGAGTCCTATATGGACTCTGCTATCCTCCTGGTGGGCAGTTTTTGGGACTTTGGGGGGGGGACTACAGGAGAACCATATGGAGCTGGGATGTGAGGTAAGGATTTTATTACACTACATGGTGGGGCCATTAGTGGGGGGGATTATAGTTTTGGGGGTGGACATGCCCTTTAAGTTAGTTAAACTACAAATTGGCAATTCACATCTAAAAGTCATGCTAACCCTTTTGCACCATTTTTTCATTGGTTACCATGACTTTTAGCGAATCAAAATGACAGTTCTTACCTCAGTTTGACATACTGCTGGCAATGAAATCACTCAAAACAAAAATAGTACTTACTGGTAGCCACAGTTTATATAATTAGGCATTACTTCCCTGCCAATGTTTAGAAATTCCAGAAAATGTGAGAGCTCTAACATTTATAATTTAGTGAAGACATCTTGGCTATAAAGTAATACCTTTTATTGCCTAACTAAAATGATTGAAAATGCAAGCTTTCGATGGACTAGGCTTCTTCCTCAGGCATGATACGATACTGAGGAAGAAGCCTAGTGCTTTGAAAGCTTGCATTTTCAATCATTTTAGTTAGCCAATAAAAGGTATTACTTTATATCCAAGATGTCTTCACTTTCATCTATGGCTAACACGGTACAATTCTCTAACAATTACTAATTTATAATTTAGTCACAGATGTATTGTTCAAGCTGAACCTTCCTAAAGGATTTTTGATTAGAAAAAGCTGTTTCACACTTTGGTTTTATTTATACAATTGTTTTATATCAAAAGCTGTGACTTGTATTCTGGCACTGACTGAATTACAGTTCTTTGGCCTGATGATGGATATTCTCATAAAGCCGGGTTTTATTGTGAAGAAACTGTAAACAAAACACCAATCATATGCTTAGTGTTCCAAAGATTCCTTTAAAAATCCAGGAAAACATTTGAGGTCAAGATGATTTAATTATTTGACTATAAAACCAGTGGTTAAAAAAGTTCTTCAACACTATCATTTATCCTTATAATTTATTATCATTATCTGCAGAAATCCGACCAAGAATTAATTGAGGCATACATTGCACAGTATAACATTTGAGGTTGAATAAAGACATATGTCCATCTAGTTCAACCCACTCAGCAATATCCTCATTTCCTACCTTACTGTTGATCCAGAGGAAGGCAATAAAAACCCTCACCAGAATTATCTGACTCCAAGTGACAATTGTAAATAGAGAAAAACCCTTTCCTGAATTGAAGACTAAATTTATTTTCTTGAAGTCATAAGAAAAGAAAACTGATTCTGCCAGTCTTCCTCCTGGCTTCAGCACTATCTTTAATACAGGAATAGTCCAGGACTAACCTGGCAAATTAAAACTGTTGGTGCTGCAACTCCTCAATGAAATGAGAGGTAGGAATAATCAATCCAACCTCCCTGCCCCGGGTACTTTTAATTTTTAAACAGTTAGATATCCTTTAAGGGATGTCCGCGTGTTCTCTGTCTTCTTTTGGTGAATGCCCCAGATACTTTAATCTATGGCCCGTTAATGTACTTATACACAGTAATCATATCTCCATGCAAGTGCCTTTTCTCTAGTGTACTTTATTTTAACTTATCCAGTCTGTCTTCATATTCAAGCTCCCCCATTCCCTTTATTATTTTAGTTGCCCTTCTCTGACCCCTTTCCATTTTTTGTATACAGGATTCCAAAATTTCAACGTACATTCAAAATGAGGTCTTACCAGTGCTTTGTAAAGAGGGAAAATAACATTGTTCTCCCTTGACAATATACCTTTCTTAAACAATATATTGCTGACTCTAGCTGTTGCTGCCTGGCACTGCTTGCTACCTTTAAGTTTGTTATCCACCAAAACTCCAAGATCCCTTTTCAACAGGGATTCACTTAACACAGAGCCATTTATAGTATAATCAGCACAAGGATTTTTAAGTCCAAAATGCATCACTTTATATTTATAAACATTGAATGTCATCTGCCACTTAGCAGCCCAATGTAACAATCTCTCTAGACCCACCTGCAATGATTGCACATCCTCTGAAGTTTTTAATGGTTGACAAAGTTTTGTTTCATCAGCAAACACAGAAACCTTGCTGACAATACTCACTTCCAAATCAATAATAAATTAAATAGAAGTGGTCCTAACACAGAACCCTGTGGCACCCCACTTAGAACCTTAGTCCATATTGATAAAGCTCCGTTAACAACTACTCTCTGCATCCTATTGATAAACCAATTTTCTATCCATGTACAGATGTGCCAACCCAGCCCAGTCCTTAGCTTATACATTAGTCGCCTATGGGGGACTGTATTAAAAGCCATAGCAATATCCAATTAAACTACATCTACTGCTATGCCAGAGTCTAAACTTCTACTTACTTCCTCATAAAACCCAAGCAAGTTAATTTGACAAGATCTATTCCTCCTAAATCCATGTTGGTTATTTCTTATAAAGTCAGGTCCTTGAAACATACTCTAGAATATGTTCCTGTATCAAACTTTCCAGTATCTTCACCACCACTGAAGTTAAACTTACAGGCCTGTAATTACCCGGCTGTGAACGGGGTCAATTCAAAATATATGGCCAACTATCCCCTATTGCTGCCCCATCCCTCAGCCAAAGATTTTCCAACTTGCCTGGACAGGCTTTCAATTAAACTACATGACTTCATTCAAGAGTCTGTTGGGCTAGAGTCTGTACATGGCAAGCCTAATGCAACTTGTAATACGGTTGTAACTGTCTGACATGGGACTGTGAATTTTGTCTGGTTTGACTGCAGTATTTAATCAAGTTGGCATATATTTAGGGAGAACCAAGATCAAGAGAGGAGCGTGCACACCGATGAAAGCAGGATCGTAAGCCTCATAAAATAAAAATAACAACTTTATTATGAATCCATTAAAATGGTCCTTAACACCTGACACTTTTCTTACAGCATTGTACTTAGTCATAGGTAGAGAGAAAATGTACAATGCTGTACTAAACGCGTCAGGTGTTTAGGACGATTTTAATTATAACTTTTAAATTTCTTACGTTTTTCACAATTTCTTTATTATTTGGGTTAGACCACCCATTGGTTACTGGTATCTTTAACGCTTGCTCTGAGGGGTGGTATTTTAGTTGTGCACATTATCTGATTGGTCACTATATAAAATTAGTTTAATATATTTAGGTAGCCAGTGTTTAAGAAGCATTACGGTACTCTAAAGGTGGCCATAAACTGGTAAAGTACCAGTGATGTTCTAGCAACATTCCCCGAACTACATTTCCAGATTCACAGCTGTAATGTTGTAAAGTGTTATGTGGCGGGTAACAACCACTGAGTAGTTAGATTTTAAAGCCGATTAGAGTTTTCTATTCTCTCCATCGAGCAGAGATTCCTCATGCAGACTTTACTGGTATTTATCCAAAATTGTATTAACTGTTTTCCCATACACTTTTCCTTTAGAGTTAGTTGTGATTTGTGTATCACGCAACGTCTTTGATATTCAACACTATCTGCAAAAAAAAAAAAATCTTAGGGCAAGGCCCCACTAGGCAGCGCGCAGGAATCGCGCGACGCAGCAAAATCGCAACGTCGCACAATCCATGTGCGCTACCCTGCGCGTGCGCTGCAATCTCTTTGATGTATGCCTATCCCAGTTCACCAAAAGTAGTGATCGAAAAGGATTGGCAGCGCACCACAGGGTATGCGCTGCGCTATAGCAGCGCACAGAGCACACCAAAACGGGCTAGTGGGGCCTAGTCCTTATGCATGGTTTTAAACCTTTGTGAACAAGTACTGCTTTGACCTGATGAAGGGAGTATCACCTTTGGATAGCTCATCTGCTAGAATATACTATAAGTCCATATTATAAAAGAGATCGCATTACTCTGCTTTTTACATTAAATTGATTAGTAATGTTGTAGACCGTACAACCCTCAGCTGTCTTTAAGAGCATGCTGGGTTTATGAGATAATCATGATTTATATAAGAATTAAACTTTTATGTGTCTGGATTCCTGTCATATACTAGTTCACTTACATGCTTTTTGCCTTACAGCTATGATGTCATTTTTGCTGGGGGTCCAGAAGAAGTACTAAGTAAATTCCAAAAATCTAACCACAAGGTTGTTTTTGCTGCTGAAGGATTATTATGGCCAGATAAAAGATTAGCTGAAAAATATCCTGTTGTCCGTGTTGGAAAACGATTCCTTAATTCAGGAGGTAAGTACAAGTTTCTTGTGTGATAAAGTCAAATTACAGGTCTATAGTCAATAGTAGACATTAGTTATTTTGAACTCCCCTAGTAACAGATATGAGTCCGTTCTGTTCGACACACGTAAATTTCTCAGAACCAAACATTTTTTAAAACAATTTATCATAAAATATGCTTAAAACACAAGATTTTAAAGGGTATCTCCGCTTCCAAATCAAAAAATGCACACACTGTAAGGGACCCCCCAAGCCTAAATACTATTTTGATATCTTAAAAATTTGGCCAGAAAATGTACCTTCGTTCCCTCTGCCTTTTCAGTTCTTTCCAGGAACGGAAGAGCAGAGAAGGCGGGACAAGCAGCCGAGTCTGTGATTGGCTGAAAGTCTGCCAATCACAGATGCAGCTGCTGGTCTTCAGAGGGAACAAAGGTGTGTAAGTACATTTCTGGACGATTCAATAAAACATTTAGGGTTGGGGGGGCAGCACCATAAGGAGAAGAGGAGAAAAGCAAGATTTTTTAACACTACATAGTGGAGCCAGCAGTGGGGCAAATTTTAGTTTGGGGGGTGGACATGCCCTTTAACTTTATTTAACTATATTGTAATTGTATATCTTTTAGTCCTTATTATCCTTATATTAAAATTAAGGTGTATGTGATAATGATTGGCGGGACACAACATGGAAATGTGGCTTTTTACAACTCTATTCATATTTGTTTTCACTCAGATGATGTGTTTAGGGAAGTACAGTGGCTCAGTGCTTGGCATCTGCAGCAATGAATTTTGGGTTAAAAAAAAAACATGACTACGCCTGCAATTTTGTATGTTTCTTCCAGGTTTCCTTAAAGTCATAAAAACACAGTGGTTGTTTAAATGAGTGCTTAGATTGTAAGCTCTTGAGGACAGGACAGTAAATGGCTAAAATTATTTTAAGGCATTGCTATACGCATTGCGATAATGAAAGGAATGTTAAATGGCATTTGTAAAAATGTCACTTTTTGTTCTAAATTTCAAACCAATGAATATGTTTTAAATGACAGTGTTCTTAAATAACCACCTTTACATAATTCCTGGGCAGGAAGGGCTAAGCAAGTTTGGAACAGGCACAACCCTCAGTCACGCAATGTGCTACTGGTACAGAAACTGTAAGCCAGTCTGAGTGACCTTTTTCCCTCGGGATATTGGAGTCAACATGCTGAGTTTTACCATGTCATTAAAATTCTTTATCTGGCGCAGATTGGCTTTTGTTTGGTAGACATTGTTCCCTGACAACATAGATTGTTTTATTAATTAAATGTAATTCACAAATAACTCACTTTTACTAAAAAAGAACTTTCTCTACATCATTTAACATTAACATGCAAAATGTGCTGTATTCATTTTGTTGGATGCAATATGTACCGCAAAAAGCTATTGGTTTGTATGAGGTACTGTTGATTAAAATGATTGGAGAATACTTACCACTAATCAGTGTGCTAAATTGCATCAGTGTCATCACAGTGTGGAGATAATACTGCTAACCCTTTATTGTAGGTGTATATGCTGTATAAACTGAAAGGTTGATTGCACAAATTTTCACCAGATTTAAAAACAAGTGGGACGTGTCCTGAGAACTCTGGGGCCTCTAATGTTTACAAAATGCAACTTCTGGGGCCCTTCTTACTTCCAGCTAAAGAATAAAAGACCCCACACACACCCACACAGAATACTATGCTCACACACCTTTGTTACAACCAAATACACTTGAGTATAAACCGAGAATTAAAAAGTCTCCTCTTGGTTTATACTCGGTTCTGGGCTGA
The DNA here is from genome assembly GCA_019447015.1 of Hymenochirus boettgeri. NCBI lineage: Eukaryota > Metazoa > Chordata > Amphibia > Anura > Pipidae > Hymenochirus > Hymenochirus boettgeri. The sequence continues at coordinate 225,858,283 of CM033473.1, read as the reverse complement.
CCTGGGCTGACCTGCAAGTTTGACGGAGCAGATGGACAAAATGGCCCTGGGCAATCTAAAGCTGTAAGCCGTGACACACAGAATCCTCTTGATTCCGGTGGGTTAGGCAATTGTTGTCCTGCTCACTCAGATCAGCCCAGACTGCAAAGGAAAGGGGGGAAAAAAACTATAGAAGTAACAGGATTCAACAAACAGGCTGCACAAAAAGGTATGCAGGGTACATCTGTGTATGGGGCTATGTATGGAGCTGTGTATTGGACTTTCTGTGGGGCTGTGTATGGGATTTTCTGTGGGGCTGTGTATTGGCTTTTTATGTGGCCATGTATGGGACTTTCTATGGGGCTGTGTATTGGACTTTTTATGGGTCCATGTATGGGAATTTGTATGGGGCTGTGTATGGGACTTTCTATGGAGCTGTGTATCGGACTTTCTGTGGGGCTCTGTATGGGACTTTCTATGGGGCTGTGTATGGGACTTTCTATGGGGCTGTGTATTGGACTTTTATGGGGCTGTGTATGGGACTTTCTATGGGGCTGTGTATGGGACTTTCTATGGGGCTGTGTATGGGACTTTCTATGGGGCTGTGTATTGGACTTTCTATGGGGCTGTGTATTGGACTTTCTATGGGGCTGTGTATGGGACTTTCTATGGGGCTGTGTATTGGACTTTCTATGGGGCTGTGTATGGGACTTTCTATGGGGCTGTGTATTGACTTTCTATGGAGCTTTGCATGGGACTTTCTGTGGGGCTGTGTATGGGACTGTGTATGGGACTTTCTATGGGGCTGTGTATTGGACTTTCTATAGGGCTTTGCATGGGACTTTTTATGGGGCTGTGTATTGGACTTTCTATGGGGCTTTGCATGGGACTTTCTATGGGGCTTTGCATGGGACTTTCTATGGGGCTGGGTATGGCATTTTCTATGGGACTGTCTGTGGAACTATCTATGGGGCTGTGTAATTGACTTTCTATAGGACTGTCTGTGGAACTATATACTGTATGGGGCTGTCTATGGGAGAAAGTCAACCCCTTTTATACTCAAGTCATGCAGTTTCCTGGTTTATCAGTACCTCGGTTTATATTGAGGTCGGTTTATACTTGAGTATATTTGTATGCATTTCTGAAGAAAGTACATAGTTGTACCAAATATCACTTTCAAGATGTTCACAAGACTTGTGTGTGTAGCGCCAGTATTTGTTTATTTTCCCCACTACAAGAAATGAAAACATCAGTATTCAAATCTCTATTAGTCTGCACATTTGTTTGTGTGTAAGTAGAGGAATGATGGGAAAATTGAAGAAATACATAAATAAATCCCTTCACTCTCGGCATCTTCAGAAAGTTTGCAGCTGTTATATGATGTTGTAACTGTACTTGGCTTGAGAGCAGCAGAATGAGCAGCAGAATGAAGATTCTTGATTACAGAGAGGAGATAAAGGGGGTGTGCATACAAAGTGAGAGTACGGAAATAAAATAAATAGGTTCAAAGTCAGGAAGGAATGTGGGGGGTTTGAGAAAGACAATGAACATGAATTATGAAGCATCAGGAATATTTTGAGAAGTAAATTAAAGGCAAGGAAAATGATTTACTGTATAAACTTAAGAATTTGAGAATACAGATGGGAAAAAAAATACAGGTATAAATAACACTGAGCTGATTTGTAAGAAAGAAACCAACTTATTATACAATGATAAAAAGATTTATACAATGAGCCAAAGTAGTCTGTGCAAAATATAGTATTACACTTGCATACTCTTTTTCATGGGACAAGACTTATGTTGGCCGGAATATTAGGTTGGTTCAATGTTCGATTATCAAATTATTCTAATATAGGGCTGTCTAGTATACTTACCTGCCGACGTTCTTGCAATGTTCCCAGGGCTAATTGTGTATTTTGGAACTTTGGCAGGTAAGTCTAGTGCATGGGCTGCATAAGGGCAGACAGGGCTTCTAAATTTTCACATTTTTCTTTACAATATTGTATATCTGTATATTGGGGTAAAGTTATTTTGCTTTCTGTTCAACCCATCTTCTTGTGAATTTGAATGGTCTTTGTGTTTACTTGTATGGGTAAGACCACTAGTAGGTGGTCTCCTGCTGGAAAGAAGGATGGGAAAAAGAGAAAGGCCCTATCTTCCTCTAGATTATGCATTAGAGATGCACATACATTTGTAAATATGGCAATTTAGTTTTTATGTTATCCTAAATGAATTGTTCAGTAAAGGGGCATATTTATAAAGCGGCAATGTAAATTTTTCAGTGCTATTCGCTATAGTGGTACATTTTAGCAATTTATAAAAAGGCGAAAATTCAGCTTTTTGCCAATTTTCTGCCTTTAGGCGAAATATTTTCCACTTATCGCAAATCCACTGTTCCTGGCGTTAAACCTTGTGAAAAACAGCGTTTTTTATGAAAAAAAGTGAAGAGTCAGTAAATTTCTCCAAATCTGAAGTGGGGTAATTTCTGGGGTCTTTTCCGATAGTTTTTAAAAAACAATCATTGTTTAAAAATAGTAATGTTTCCTTATTAAAATAATGTAAAAAATTGGATGTTAAAAATTTTTTTTTATATCTTTGATAAAATGCAAAAACATGTTCAGCTTCATACAGATGTGCAATCATGGGCGTGACCCATAATGCATGACTGGGCGGACAAATGCCGTGGTCAAGAATCAGCTTGTGTAAATGTCTGTTGCATGGTCTGGCATTAAAAAAATAGAGAAGACAGCACTCCTTTATAATTACCGTATATACTCGAGTATAAACCGACCCGAGTATAAACCGAGGTACCCAATTCCAGCTAAAAATCCTAATAAAAGTTGTTGACCCGAGTATAAACCGAGGGTAGAAACTTGGCATTCAAGATGGTTGGAAACTACAACTCCCAGCTAATAAAGCATGCTGGGAGTTGTAGTTTCCAAACATCTTGAATGCCAAGTGAGGGTGGCATTCAAGATGTTTGGAAACTACAACTCCCAGCATGCTTTATTGCTGGGAGTTGTATTTCCAAACATCTTGAATGCCACCCTCACTTGGCATTCAAGATGTTTGGAAACTACAACTCCCAGCATGCTTTATTAGCTGGGAGTTGTAGTTTCCAAACATCTTGAATGCCACCCTCACGTTGGCATTCAAGATGTTTGGAAACTACAACTCCCAGCTAATAAGCATGCTGGGAGTTGTAGTTCCCAAACTCTTGAATGCCCCCCTCACCAAGTTCAGTTTTTACCTGTGGGCTCTTCTCCCCTCTCCTCCATCCAAGGGCTCTGCTCATCCAGGGCTCTGCTACATCCAAGGGCTCTGCCATCCAAGGGCTTCCTGGCAGGTGGCGGTATCCTGAGCATTCCGGCAGCCGCGCGCTCATTCCAGTACTGGCGCGCCGGCTGACGTCACTGCCTGGCGCCGGGCGACTCATACCGGCGTCGCCAGTACACAGAAAGATCGTGCGGCTGCCGGAATGCTCAGGTAAGCTACTGACTCGAGTATAAACCGAGTCCAAGTTTTCAGGCTGATTTTTCAGCCTGAAAAACTCGGTTTATACTCGAGTATATACGGTATGAGCCTTAGTATGGCTTGCTTGCCTGGAGAGCATTGTTGTCTGGAAAAAGATTTAGTTTAATTTCCCCCACAAAAATAAAAACAACTCTCTATACTGTGGATGCATATATTCCTTTTTATTCTTAGATTGATGCATTGCAAGAGTACTGTTGTATTTAGCCATTATGTTTGCAATATATTTAAAGCATGTTAACTGAAATAGGCTCAAAATAAAATAACTTTTTTGGTTCTATAAAGTCATTTTACAGTTAAAAAATATTCCTGAATAATGTAAGACCTTAAAAACACATCCTCTAGCTAGCAGATACTAATAGAAAATGCATTTAACATGTCTATAGTGCTCATCAAATTAATCATTATGATTTGATAATACTTTACTGCAGTGGTTTAATGGAGCCATTCAGTTTGGGCATTGCTGCTACATGTTCTGTCAATCTAAAGAATGGCCTCAGAGGAATGTTGTGGGTTGGAGCCTTTCCAGCAAAAAGAGGTTGTTCATTCAAAAATACAATGTACTTGCAGTTTTATAAACAAGGGTCTCTGATAATTCTGGTTGCCTAGCCCTGTTTAAAGACAATACATTTATTAAAAATAAATAAATAAAATAAATAAATAAAAAAATAATATATATATATATATATATATATATATATATATATCCCTTATATTATATAAATACATTTATATTTTTACGGAGATTACATTGAGTTTTTAGGAGCAACTAACTAGGTGGGGATATATAGCATTATTACACATAGGAAAGGTCCATATGTATGTGTGTAATTAGCACTATTTAATTAAAATCACCATAAGAAATACCACCATACAAAGTATAGTACTACTACCTACTACTGAATTACAAAACAATTTATACACAATTAATAAACTAAACTTACTTTACTGGACACCCCTAAGTTTGAATGGAAAACTCAAAATGATAGGTTAAGACACACCTCCAGAATTTCCACAGGGTCTCCATGTAGACACTAAAAGGAAGTGAAATTTTACTAACATCCAATGAGAGGTTCTGATCTTCCACTGTCAGCAAATCAAAAAATTGTCTTAGGCACTGTCCATGACAAGACAGGAAGTGTAAGGAAGTTCCTGTATTACACCCAGTTGTGTGCTGTTTGTAAAACATGTGAGTCTTAGCCAATTAGAAAATTCTTCAGACTCTCACATTTACTCCCCCTCCCCTCTTCATAGAAAGTAATGAGACAATCCAGTTTCTGTTTGCTAGACAGGAAGTGTCTGTTTATGATTAAATGACTTTGCATGTCTCTGAAACTACCCAGCATTCTTAGAGAAATGGGCAGTTTTTACCCCAATATTAATATATTAAACATGAGGCTGTCGAGTACCTTCAGTTATAAGAAGGATCTACTTCATTTTATACCCTGTGGGGAGATTTTAGCTCCTTTATTCAAACCTCTCCATGACTTGTCAAGCTAAGCAGAATCCTGTGTTTCCTAAGTCCATAGTGACTGTAAATCTGGAACTTGCTGCGGTAATTACCAATAAGTATGAACCTAGCATGTTATTCTGGATCCTGTATAGGGTCTCAGGATGTCCAATGGAGCTGTTCAGATTGAATTGCACATTGTGGCAGGATTTCCTGGATCTGTGTTCAGATCTGCAGGTTAATACCATTTTGTCTGAATACATATAACACTATCATGTGTCCCAACTGAGCATCTGCTTTGTGTGAGAGCCCTGCCAGGACAGATGACTGTTGGTCACAGTAACAGTGGCACAGCCAGCAGTGCATGTGACAGACTGATCATGTGGTCCCATTGGGAACTGCATGATTGGCCATGATTTACTAACTGATCCATTTGTCTGATACGGATGACTGAACTCGATCGTGGCTGGCCGCCCCACACCATCACATATTTCCAGCCGACTAATCCGTGGCACTATTGGTTCATTACTGGTGTTTACCCAGCCTTAAGGTTCGTACACACATGCGATCGCGGGTGCCAACCCGTGACGCACAACGTGTACGAACGGCCGATAATCATGCCATGTATGGGCACTTTATCGGCTAAAATGGCTGTTTTGTCAATACATGGCACGAATATAACCCGAAACGGCCGTTCGCACACGTCATGCGTCGGCACCGGCGATCGCATGTGTGCACGAACCTTTAGACTTTATAGATTATAACTGCCAGGTAGGTGGTATTTGGAAGTGAGTGCAAATATGGTAAAGTTTATGACTCTAACAGGGAGTTTCACCCAGAGGCACAAGCTCTCTGGGCAAATCTCCCGTACGGGAATTACCAGAGGCTGTGCGATTTTGGGTGAATCTCACACGCACTTAAGTATTTATTGCCAGCTATTAGTTGGTGTTTAATACTTACGTGTTAAGAGGCATGCAACCTCTGGTAAATTACTTTGAAACAGCCGCACGAGTGCCTCTTCTGGTACTCGCGCTGCCGCCGCAAAGTGGGCATTAACGCTGCGCCAACCAATCGACCCATATAATGCTTCCCTAATCCAATAGTCTAATAGCTATGGATGTAAGGGAAGGGCTGATGAATCACTTGCATGTTCAAACCCTTGGGTAGGAAGCGCTAAAGCATGACCGTGGGCTTTTAATGTCTGTAAGTCAGGAAAATGTCTTTATTCCAGGATGTATGAAAACTAAGTTTTCCAGAATTCTGTGCAGTTAGGGAATGGTGGGAGTTGTAGTTTTAAACATGTGAAAAGTTCATTAAGAAGAAACTAACTGCAAAACAGAGAATGCTGGGATTTGTAGTTTTCAAACATGTGAAAGGTCACAAGCTTAGGCTGTATTAGATCTAGACAGATGCCTTAGCTACAGGATATTAAGAAAAAACTTACTGCAAACAGAGAATGCTGGGAATTATGGTTTTCAAACACATAAAAGGTCATAAGTTAAACACGCCTGCTCTATACCATTAGGCTGTATTATATCTAGACACATGCCTTTGCCACAGGCAATAAATATAAGATACTTTGCATGTCCCCACCCATTTCTTTAAGTGAAAAATATGTGTTTATATGTTAGATTATTAGGGCAATGCTATTATAATAACATGATTCTATGAGGTACCTTCTGTTATAAGAAGGCTCTTTCATTTTATACTCTGTGTGGAGCTTTTAGCTCCTATATCCACACCTCTCCCTAACATGTATATTCAATCAGTATCCTGTGCTCCCAAGTCCTAACCCCATAGGTTAGTTAAACTTGTGGTAAATACTAATAAATATGAACCTTGCATGTTAATCAGGATACTTTATAGGATTTAAAGTGGCTATACATATATCTGATTTTACTTATCCAACCAAGCGCTCATGCAATATTAGTTTGATCTTGCCAGAACCACCTTCCCATTCTTCTATGCCACAGACAGGCGGTTCTTGCAGGATCGGTCTAATGTCGCGGGAGCATTCGGTCGGGAAAGTAAAATCGGATATATGTATGGGCTGCTTTTGATTGCCTAAAGGTGCTGTTTAGATTGCCTGGGTCAGTTCTCAGACCTGCAGGTTTATTCCACATAGACCCTCTATATTCTAGCTGGCAGGCAGTATAGGTTAGGGAGGATATAAGTGTATGTTTGTTAATTTAATATGATGCGATTATTTGTTGTTTTTTTTTAGGACCTTCAGACTAATTTTATTTTTGCCCCCCTGGATGTTTCCTGATGGTTCCTGTGAGCACTGCAACTACACATAGCTTTTGGGTTTCTGACATTTAGAGGATTAAAGGGCATGTCCACCTCCAAACTAAAATTTAACACACTACTGACCCCACTGTGTAGTTTACCTTACATCTCTGCTCCTTATGGTTGTCCTTCAATGCATGTCCAAAGTCAAGGAAACTGAAGAGTGGGAGCTGTCTTCCTGACCTAAAGTTTCTGCCTCTTCTGTCGCCTCCAGGAGTTAGTGTGACATGCGAAGGGGAGCCCTTTCCCCCCCTCCCTCCCACCATCCGGATCCATCCATTTTTGCCCTTTCACCTAGTATAAAAACATTTTTCTGTAGCGTAGGCTACCCCTGCACACCCCCAACTGCTGTATTAGTTTACTAAAATAAGATTCAGAACTGTACTTACAGCCTTTCGTTCCCATGACGCTCTCCATTGATGGCAGCCGCTTATGTGATTGTCTGCCTCTCAAAAGTTTATATTTAGTGGAGATACCCTTAAATTCCTATTTTTATACTGCTAATATTTTACTTGCATTTTGGAGTCAGTGGTGCCCTATAAATGGTCAACAAGCCAAATATGACCTGTTTGCAATCTCCTGAATCATGTAGGCATTCATGGATACATGGGCTTATGTAATTTGGGTGAAAATTGTCAAGGTAGAGCTGGCTGGGTGAGGTGAAAGCAGGTTGGAGACAATTCATTATGTGCCCATTTTTTTGTTGTCAGGAGACACTTTAAAGGGTATGTCCACCCTTAAATCTAAGGCTATATCAAAGGGGATTAATGCTAGGGGGAGGGAATCCGGAGAGGGAGGGGGAGAAGGGCTGCAGTACACATGCCAAAATTCTCCCGGAGACCAGGTAGGAGGCAGAGTTCTATATGGACTCTGCTATCCTCCTGGTGGGCAGTTTTTGGGACTTTGGGGGGGGACTACAGGAGAACCATATGGAGCTGGGATGTGAGGTAAGGATTACACTACACTACATGATGGGGCCAGTAGTTGCTGGGATTATAGTTTTGAGGGTGGACATGCCCTTTAATGTGTTGTTAAAAAAAATAGTTAGTATCCCTGAGCATTTGTGAGTTCTTATGTTTCTCTTTTCTAAATTCTGTTGATCTCATCAATCATTTATAAATGTCCATTAGAGTTATGGAAGATAGAAAATATTGAACGCTGTTCTTTCAGTAGAAGCCTATGTTGGCTTCATAGTTTTTGCCTTTACCACTCTACTCAAGTGTCAGCTATTCAACACAGTTCCTGACAGTGAGCTGTCATTCTAATTGTTTTTCCCATGATTTCCCCATATTTCTCTCCGTGAGAGCACTTATGTCAAAAACTGTATGGAATGGGGTTTGCAAATACTCAGACATTTATGTAATTGCTAGAATTTTCTGAATGTGCTGCAACACAAGTTTTCATTTTCTTTTTATGTGTAGGATTTATAGGCTATCTACCAAATGTTAAACAAATTGTGCAAGAATGGAATCTACAAGATAGTGACGATGATCAACTGTTCTACACCAAAATCTATATCAACCAACTTCAAAGAGTAAGAAATCTATGAAGTTACAATATGATGTATATTAGTACAAGAAATAGATTAAAATATTTTTGCTGCATTGGTATTGAGAGTAATAGTTCTATATTCACTGCTTAACGCAAACGCTTGTGAAGGTTCTCATTGATCCAGTTCATGGTATATAGGTTGTATTCGGTTAGATCATCTGGACTAGAAGTTCTTGAAGATGTTTCGTTAGCCATCTGACATCCGACAGATATGCTACCACTCAAACTATTTTTTTCACATAAATTGCTGCTCTTCAAACAAAACTTAATTTTTGATCATGCTGACTATGCCATACTATAATTCATTCATTATTATGTTTTCAGATCTCGGCAAAATAATGAATATTTTCACAATAAAGACTTGTTATCCTGGTAAACAACATCCACATGTTTTAAAGGGCATGTTCAACCCCAATTAAAATTTGCCCGACAGTTGGCCCACTGTTTTGTGTTAAAAGAGCTTTACCTTTCTCTTCTGCTCCTTATGCTCCTCCTGCTGGCACTGATTAAAATCCAGAAAAATGTATGTGCCACTTCCTGATCCTCTAAGAGTACTCTGGAGTGTGCAGTGGAGCTCTCTCCCATCCCCCCTCCCTTTTGTATCATTTGGAAGCTGCGTTTATCTATAGGAGGAAAAAAAACCTTTGTATAAGGTAAGGCAACCCCCTTCAACTCTAAACGCTAAATCAGCCCCTAAATGTAGGCGGGTAAGTACATTTAGGGTCTTTTTTTAGTTCTTTTTTTATCATAGTGTAAAGGGTTGGGAGGGGTTGCCTTACCTTATATGATTATTTTTCTTTTGGGGGTGGAGATACTCCAAGGGGATCTGACCTGTGTTTGATTAATGATATATGTCATATAGTTGCCCAGTTGCTTATAATAGAAAGCAGTGAATAGGATTGATAATGATTTCTTACCAGTGAAATATGAAATGTTATTTGTTATAGCATGGATGGAGTAGCACCCCATTAATAAGACCTATTTTACTTTTTATTTTTAGCATTATTATGTGCTAAAATGCAGTTGTATGTTTCTGTATTTAAGATGTTTGTGCAGTTAAAGGAAAACTTAGCTCAAATTTTTATACTCCAGAATCTGAAAACATCCCCTTCAAAAACTATAAGATACCACCCCAGTAAATACCATTTAAGTAGGGCCCTGAAGAACTGGATGAAATAACTGCACACACCTCCTTCCATGCTTTGTTGCCTGATCTGACCTGTAAAATGATTGGCTAGAGAGAGCATGAGAGCATGACCTTCTGTAATAGTTTCTGCAATAGCTTGGCACTGAGCACGTGTATAAAAACATAATGGTCATTGGCTAAACTGTGTGATACTGTAATGCAGGGAAATAAAGAACAAACCTCATGTTTGCAAGATTTATTTCCCAGCAACCCTATCAAAATGAGCTTTTATGATTCAGGGTTATTTTGAGGTTTTAAAATTTTTTTATTTTTTTTAGGAACGTATAAATATCACCTTGGACCACAAGTCTAGTCTGTTTCAAAACCTTAATGGAGCGCTAGGTAAGACATTTTTATATAGATGCTGTTTTGATTGTGGTTTTCATATTCAGTTAGAAACTTTTTATAACAGACTGGCAAAGAAACTTACCCATATTGTTCTTTTTCTCTATTCCTCCTTTACCTCTAGTATTAAATTCCTCTCTCTAAGCACAAGGAATGTCTTGTAATGTTTGAATGTAAAATAAATCCTTCCTTTTGGAGCACTAGTGTGTACTATGAATTAGTAGCTGGCACTTACTAGAATTCTCCACACCACTGCCAATTTTAAAGGATTCTATACTTAGATGGACTTTCAAGTCACTCTGTACTAATCAGCATAAACTATTCTAGTTAGAAAGTTCCATTAGTTAGAAAGTTCCATTAGGACAGGCAGTAAGAATTTAATGCAATGATTAGTTAAAAAAACAAATTGCCAAAGAAATGAACTGAAAAAAACTGTACTTACACTCTCCACACGAACTTGCCATTTTTGATACCCTGCAATTTATAATGTCCATCAAATTTATTGTATGAGAAACATATCTTTATAGCATTGTGGCCTCTGTGGTTGGTATTCACAGCAGGGCCTTGTTCCACAAATGGGCATCTTGTGGCACTTAACTACCATTCAAATTGTAACCAAAGATTAAACAATGTCCCGTGACTGTAGACATGAGTGCCAGGTATGAAACTCATGAGCATGGTAATAAAATGTTCTAGTTACTGGGAAACCAATGAGATACTAATATCAATAGCTGCAATGGAAACTTGGAAGATAACTGATAATGCCATTGTAGATTATAGTTTAAAATGCATGCATTGGGTCTGCTTAGTACTGATAATAAAATCACCTTTGAAACCATCTGAAATCTAATCCACCATCAGTTAGATCAATCTATGTACTAAGTCAACTTTAATACATCCACACCTGCCATGAGGCCTAAAATTTCATTTCTGCAACCAAAATGTTCACTTCTCCTTATATTTACTGTTGCAGATGAAGTTGTTTTACATTTTGAAAATGGAAAGCCACGCGCTAGAAATTCCCAGTATGAGACATTGCCAGCATTAATACATGGAAATGGACCCACAAAGGTAAAAGTCATTTATTGTAATTTCTATAAGAAAAAGTTTATCTTTAATTCATATATGACTGTATGGCTATCAATTGGGAGTCCTGTATCAGATACACCTCGTGAAAACAATTCTGATATGGATGGGCGACAATTGAATAATTCTTATTCTACAGTAGAATTTTTATAGACATGCCCCATACTTTTTTGAACTAGATCTCAGTGTGTGGTAAAGGCTTTGTAATTCCTGTCTCATGTAGGAATTACATGCAAGAGATATGTATTAGCTTTGCAGCAGGCTGAAAATTCTTGTGTTTCTGAGTGATGTTTTGCCATGGCTTTCTTACTTTTGCTGTGAAAATAAATCCTCAGATTAAAAAGAATGATTCTTGGTTTTTAGATCCTGTTTTTCATTAAGAGACACCAGACAAACATGAAATCTGTTTTACATGTGGAAACACAGCGACAAGAATACCTTCTGTCCTTACTGACTCATGAGTTATTTTAGGCATTGTTTTCAGTTCCTGGTACTAAGTAATATTAAACGCTTGCAGACGTCTGACTTCAAACCTTCAAAATTCAAACTGACCCAGATATACAATAAATTAACTTAGATTTTTTTTTAATGTTTGTCTTCTATGAAAAACTAGTTTATTCAAGCAACAGGGAAACATGGAAATAAAATCACAGAAGGAAAATGGATTGGACTGTTTGAGTCTTATGTCATATGGAAAACATTTGGTGCTTTCATTACTTTGTGGTTCTGTGTCATTGTCCAATAAGTTTGCAGATTTCCTAAAACAGAAATTATTCGTTCACTAATGGTGACTAAATGAATGTGTGGTAATTGTTATATTTGGATATAAATGCAGAATTTATGTGTTTATAACTATAGCTTGCTTTCTTTCTTAGACTGGGCTGTTTCAGTTTGGTAAATAGAAAGTGTGAGGTATATGTTCATAAACCTAAATTTAAATATGTTCTAAAGTATTGAACTTTAACCATAATTAAAGGAGCACCAAACTTATTTTTTTAATCCTAATGTAAAAGCTATACATAGTAAGATTATTTTCTAGTTTTATTTTGCATTAAGTACATGTACAGTAAGTAATAGATTTTGTAGAAGGCTTACATGGTGTTGCCAGTACAACCCTCAGCCCATGTAATCTTCAAAGAACCACGTCCCCTAACCCCAGCATTAATTGTCTCTATGCACAGAATATTTTCTATACAGATGTCTCCACACCAATATGGAAGTCCCTTATGATACTTTGAAAGCTGCTTGTTACCCTGCAGTTTATTTACCAGCTAGCGTGAATTACATACAGCTTGTTTTTCTAAGGCAATACAAAATAGCTAATTTTACTGACTTTTTAAAAATTATTATTATTCTGTTCCTAGCAAAAGATAAAGCTTCTAAATGTACCTAGTTTCCATTTATCTACAGTGGTGGTTCACCTGGTAGTGTCAGGAAAAATATTGCTTTAAAACAGCTAGTGATTTGCCAGGTTCAAAATAGTGAAACATATATATACATCAGTACTGACATAACTATAAGTATATGTGTAAATCTATGTGATGTATAAATTACCCACTGTGTAGACCCGGGTGCATAAACTCACAGTTGAAACTTATCTATTTTCACTTGTGGTAAATAAATAATGGTAATAACTTAAAACAACTCTCAAGGGGAATCTGTATTTACATCCCAATGTTAAGAATTGTAAAGTTATTTTACTTTTTTAGGAGGATTTTTGGAATATAATGGAATGTTACCATTTCTTATGGCCCAACTGTGTCTTTGTGCATTACTAACAATACGATTATCTGGCATATTGTTAGACAGCCTATTTTAGAATTTTTTATGTTTGCAAGAGTTGAAAATTTCTTTAACTTCTGGACCAATTTGCCATTCCCTGTAAAAGCAGGATTACACAAGTTCATAAAGAACGACAGAGACATTAATAATACCTTGTAAATTTAGAGTCCAGATGTTGGGATATGTTTCAGCATAGGAAAATTCCCATTGCAAGGAAATTATCCTGTATGGTTTAAAGGAAACTATTTAAAAAAAATTGGCATTGTTAATAAAGTCATTACAAGAGTGAAGTAGTGTTTCCCTACAAGTAATGTTAATACAGTACACGATAAAAGATAAGTGGTATTTTATGGTAAATGGATTCTTTGATACTATAGACAGGCAAACACAAATGTTCTTATGTTTAAACTGATTTTTTTATTCTTACTTAAAGTGCCATTTTCTCCTACAAGATACGCAGTGGTTAATTTTTATTTTTATTAAATTTTATTTTATTTAAGGACGTTACCACTAAAGTAAGGGAATACACTGCCAGATCTCCAACAAAAAATGGAAAACATTTCGTTTTTAATAGCAAACATTTTATTTTTAATTTTCAGTGACATTTAGGGGTTTATTTAATGCTTATGTAATAGCATGTTTGTCTGTGCTATTATTCAGATGTTAGCTTTTAACTGGCGTGCTAAAGATAGGTAACATGTATGTATGTATAATTGTATTTATAAAGCACCACTTGGGTATGCAGCGATGTACATGATAAAATACAGAGTATACAAACAAGGGGATAAGTGCAAGCAATTATAGAGATAAATAAAAATTAAATATGATTTAATTTTTATTTTTCATATATATTTAAATTATGGATAAATTGATATAAGTGCAGCATGTCGTGACCTGTTATTACATAAACCCCTTAGTGTATGACCAGCTAATCCTACAAAAACCAGTATGTTACCAGCAATGTTTATGTGTCAGGGGCACTGCAAAAAATAAAAAACTAAAGCTCAATTAAGGTATTTTTCTTCTATTGACAGTCTTAAAAGTAGAACTATATTCACGTCCCTCCCTGCCATGCTTAAAAAATATCCATGGTTAGAATCTAAACCACTAGGACTTAACCCCTGAGTTTGGTATAGATCTGCAGAATGACCTACCTAAACTTTCCTTCACTGCTGCAGTCTGCTCTGCTTTTCCTAGTCTGCCAACGGCAAGGCCAAAAGTAGAGCGAATTCCAATTGGCCATGGTGCGGAGCCAGAAGAGGGACCAGATCAGCAAAGCAAAGTTTAGAGGAGTCGTTCTGCAGATCAAGACCAAACCAGGCTGAGGACCTAGTGGCTTCTATGCTCACCCTGGGTACTAATTATGGCAGAATAATTCATTGTGTCTATTCCTGGCCTGGAAATCATTCAGAGGTGATCAGGGATGTGAAAGTGTGTCTCCCATCTCTTCAATGAAGGCTGACACCAAAAATTTAAAACTTTTAAATCTGGATTTAGTATTGGAAGTAGAATTTAAGGCAGACATACATTATTTGAGCTCTAGTTCTCTCCTTAAAGGGCAACTGTGGTCTCAAACAAGTTAGGGTTAAATGAAAGCCTGCAGTATTTCCTTTAAAATGAGCCGACAATCACATCTCTGGCTGGAGCCTGTGAGAAATTATATTGGGGTTAATGTTCAAACTCCCTGCTTCCAGTAGGTTGAGTGACATCACCTGACATTTGCCCCGGGGGAGAAGCATGCTCAGTTAAGACTTAAAGGGCAAGTCCAGCCCCAAAATAAATACAGGTAAATAACAAATACAGGTAAATCACCCCCCAAAACCCTAAACGCTAATAGTTTGAAATCTGAAATATATAAGTCTAACCTGAAATGCTGCACAATGTCCTGGTGCACCTGTTTGTGCTTCTTCGTTCTTCCAGTTAGCAACTGTCAGTTATGGATTTGACAGTTGACATCACAGCCAATGACTGAATGTTAATCCCGTCTGCCTCTTCTGAAGATGCCCAGGCTCAGTAAAGGCTCAGTACAGGTTTGTAAATTGCTCAGTTTCCGTGAGGCATCCAGAAGCATAGCAGGCATACAGTAATTAAATTATAGGGCAAACTATGATATATCAACATATTTTAAAAAGGCCGTTCTTTCTAAAAGATGTTCTTATGAGGGTGGAGTTGTCCTTTAATGCTGGGGAAATCAGGAAGTACCTGGGGAGAAAAATGACTGTTGAGAAGGGGAGCCTATTAATGCAGACAGAGGCTGGTCACATGAATACAAGCTGGTCACATGGTTGAAACCAGGAAGTGTTCAAGCAGTAATTAATCTGGCTGAACCTTTCCAGCAATAACTTCTCACAGATTTTATCTAGATATGTGATTTAGGTTTTATATTGAAGGTATGATGGAAGGCTTTTTATATAATTCTTACTAGTTTGGAAGAATTGGAGACCACATTTACCCTTTAAATAAACATGTTCCTAAACTGCCCAGGATTCATAAGTAGAATTTTAAAGGAATATTTTTGTTTAATCCTATTAAAGAAAGGGATTATGGATTGCTTAGACAATCCTCTTAAGAGACATTTTATTTCTACAATGACTATGTGCCAGGCTGGGAATTCCTACTGTTTCTACAATGGTCTTCAGTAGTCTATTTATAAAACTTAGTTGTATCCCTGTGTGTGATACCAGTTGATATTCCTATAATAATCTAATATTAAAGGGCATCTTTAGTGGGAAAAATTTCAATGTTTTCTTTCTATGTGTTCTTTAATTCCCCCCACCCACAGGGACCTCCTCAGTCCTGAGATGTATAAGTTAAAAAAAGTCAAGATTTCAATACACCACTCCTGCTTTTGCTGTCAATCAAATCCCCTAAAAACATACCAGTGTAATGTGCAGGCTTACACAAGTTTAACAGCAAGTCTCCCAATGACTGCTCACTCAAATGCTTGACAAATACTGGCTTAAAAACAGAAGTAAAGGGAAGCTTTTAAGCTTTCACCAATTACTTGCCTGTCAAAGGGAGATCAGGCAGCAGTGATTAGGCAGGACTACGGTCTCTCCTAACTCCCCCTCCCCCCCCCACCCCCCCACTCCTTATGTTGCAAGTATCTCCAGAACAACGGAGATGCTTCCTCTCTATAGGCTTACAGACGGAGGATTTTGTTTACAAAGGTTAAAGGAGTTTTTGTGTTTACAAAGGTTAGAGTAATGTGTAGGAGGAATAATGCGCATGACTGGCTTGTTTCGCATGCTTAGTTCACAGCCGGACTATATGAATGGGGGAATGACCAGAGAGGGGAGGGGGAGTGGGGAGCTCTGCAGTAAATCAGACTGTGTGCAAACATTGAGACACAGAGGAAGGTAAGAATAAGGCAGAATAAACTAACCTTTTTTTATGTCTGGATTGGAACTATGTATAAATTTCACTATAGATGCCCGTTAATAATGGCCTGTCTGCCTTTGAGTATTTCCAGATCAACCACAGATATAATATGTGTAGGCTGTTTGTATATTTGTTGCTATAGCATAACGCCTACGTGCAACATGTGTGGACCCATAATTTGGTGTTCGCAGAGATGTTTTTTTCTGAAATAACTTTCATTTTTGTGAAATGACATCCCTGTTACCACATTTAAGTGAACACGGCTGTTCCCTGTTCTTTATGGTATATAAACATTGAAAGTAAATTAAAGATCTTATTTTCCTCCATTGTGACATAAAGGTTACTTGCTAGATAAATCTTACAGTGACAGGTGGGTTGGTTAATTTTCTTTTTATGGTAACACGGACTTGGCCAGTCCTTGCTACATTGCTTTATATTATTTATACAAATAGGAATGGTTCCGTTCCTATTTTATGAAGTAGTTACTCAGAGCTTCTAAAGAACTTTTAACTTGCTGGACAGTTTTTAAAACTAGCTTGTAAAATTTATTTGAATAAATAAAAAACATTTAGCACTTATATTTAAGGTGGTTCAGCCCAGCAAAACATTAATGTCCTTTTAAAGTTCTGAAAAGTTTTTCTCTTTTGTATTATTTAAAATTTTATTAAAATCTACATCTGTAGACTTGCTAATAAGGAAAGGTTTTTTTAAATGAGCTTTTCTAAACCCAATTAGACACTATAAACATGTATGACACTTACGGCATGTGCTGCCTCCTATGTTGCAAGATGAATTTTGATAATTTTGTTACAATGGTAAATCTCAGTAAGTGGAATATATTATTGAGCTGGAAGTACAATAAAATGGGCAAATTCTGAGTAACTTTGCCAAAGATCAAATTGTTAAAGCTAGATAATTGGGTGCACACAGTAATGATAGAAAGCCAACTGTTGGGTATGGGGAGATGGCCAATATGTGTGTGGAACTTCCAGTGGAATCTGTCTGTGATCTGCTATATGTGTTTCCTGTGTGTAACCAGCTTCATAGAACATATCTGCTACTGATGGCTTAGTGCCAGATACCACAGCATTCCTTAATCTATTGAATTTCATGCCTCAATGGCTCTTTAGTGTCAAAGGGGGTGTGTGCTTATTCTCTGTCGTATCCCACTATATGTGCATTAAAAGTATAATTAACTAAGTAGAGCCACCTGCTAGTCTATCAATTTCAAAGACTGTTCTTTAAAAGAAAAGTTTAAGTTGTTTTTACATGAATAAAGGAATATTATTATTTATCCTTTTAGCTTCAGCTTAACTACTTTGGCAACTACATTCCCAATATTTGGAATCCTGATACTGGATGTGGGACCTGCGATTCAGATATGATTAGTTTATCTACAGTATCTGTAAGTATATGTCATTTTTAAATGGCAGTATCCAAACGTCATTGCTTCAACTGTTTGTACAGTTTGGACCATCTTGTAAAATATGAAAGCAATTGGGAAAGCAAGATTTCTGTAGTTCTTCAAAAGTTATGGTATCCATACACAAGGCCGATAATACGTAAATCTTATTGGACCTGACTGGATTTGCTGATTGTCCCTTATAAAGTACAAATTCCATAGTCCTCATCAAGTATAGGGAGCAGGTAAAGATTGTGGCAAATCATTTCTTATACAGAGTACAGCAAAGTGCTGACACCATACATTGAGAACAGTGGGTGCTGCTTCAGTCATTTCTAATTACATTTATTACCTTTTTTTGTGCCTTTACAGACCTTTACGGTCCTTTCTTTCCCTTTCATTTATTTCTTCTCTTGTCATATTTGATTAACTCTCTTGGACCCCATATTTTCCCCTTCTTTTTCCCTGTCTTTATCCACATTTTCCACCCCACCCGCATTACTACACTTTTCCCCCCCCTGCCTTGCGGTACTCTGGACTTTTACCCAAACGTGTACATTCAGGTTATTTTGTACAGTTGCGAAATTAGAAGTCAGCCTAATTACATAGAGAAGTAGACTGAACATTGACCTATGTGTAGGAAGAGTAGGAAGATATTAACACAAAATTACAAGAACATTTTGACTTCTAACGTTTTTGTTCAAAAAAACAGAAATAGAAGCTATCATTAAACATATTTTCTAAATAAAATTTCTAATCAAAACATTTTCATTTATTATACTTTAGCATCAGTGAAATCAAACCATTTTAACTTATCATGTGTATATTCAGTCCTTGTACAAACTACATAAGCATACACTCTAGCTTCTTATGTCTTAAAGGGCATGTCTACCTTTAAAACAAAAAAAAATGGTGACTTGTCAGTTATCTGCCCGCAAGCCCAACTGCTTTTTTAACCAGTTAATATATGCATTTGCAACCAGATATTCAATGAAATGTTATATTCCTTTCTGGCAAATATATTTGCCACCTCCCTCTCAATTAGCTTTTTATAAGCTTGAGCATGTGTAGAGGAAACAGCAGGTGAAACAGCAGTAAATCATTGACTGTGTAAATGTAACTGTAAAAAGTCCATGTTTCATGAATGGTCATGTGAGAAATAAGTTACTTAAAGTAAGCTAGGCTCAAAATGTAGGTTTAAAAAAAAAAAAGAAAGAAATGTAAAAGACTAAATAAAAAAGATACTACACTGCCTGCTCCTGATGCCTTACTTTGTTCTCTTTAAAATTGTACCCTCTGGTTGCTCTGCGGCTACCACTGCTTGCTCTGTGAACCAGCCAATAGGAGAGTGAAAATGACACCCCAGGCAGTGACTTGTCCCAGACTCAGACACATGTAAGCAAGGGTAGTCTTCAGTCGTTGACAGAGCAGGAAGGTAAGGGAGGTCAGAGAAGTAAAGTAGAATAAATGGACAACAGAGGCACAGTCAGGGTAACTTGTTCTAACCCTTTTAAAATGTATTTATCCACACTGTCTTTTTGTAAAATATAGCTGTCTTTTAAAGGAGAGCTGAGCTTTATTTTCAATGAAAAGATAAAAGTGAAACCCATGTTTATAAAAGAGCTGTAAAAATTTTTACAAATGTGCAAATTTAAATGTATAGCCTTTCATTAATGAATGTTTGTGTTGCATTATCATATGGCTCTAACAGTTTAAACATAAGTTTTTATCCTTACCAATCAATCATCTTCACATGCCAACAGGTTAAGGCAAAGCTCATCATTATAAATATTACCTTGTAGACAATCCATATTCATTCATAGTCATTCAGCCTGACCTGACAAACAGCAACTGCTTATCTAAATGTTATTCTGATTCATTTTATTCTCATTCAACCCTTGAACTGCAGTGTTTGGTACAAATTTGTTTTTTTATAGCAAGAAAATGGATGTTTTGCTCAAAAAGTAATTGTAAGATACATCTGTAATAATTCTAGTGTGGCTTTCCATAACACACTGGTAAACAAAAGGCAAATCCGTTTTCAAATGTAGTCTTCGTATTTGGAATTGAGACAAACAGTAGTGGGAAGTTTACTAAGCTACACAACCATTGACCAAAATCCAGATGTGTACAGATTGAACCCACATGGTTAGAGAAACGTTTCTAAGTTTGTTAATCATTTTCATCTGGAAATAGGCATGGCAGTGTATAACTGCAAGTACACTGTGACATGTGGCATCAGTAAATAGAATCTCAAGAACTAATTACACACAAACCGAAATTTGCTAGGTTCCATCTTTCTGCACATGAGCTGAATGAGTGGCTCACCAGTGTGGTTGGGAGGGAGGTACATGTTCCTACTTTGGTAGATAGTGTTTGGTTGAGTACGCCATACTACTATAATCAGAGTCTTATATGGTGTCAGGAAAACCCATCATTGACCAACCCCTACATCACTTACTGACTGTGATTAAAAATAGTCTAGCAATTTAAAATAAAATAATTGTATTTGCAGGTTATGTTGGTGAGAGCAGGGTTACCACATTATGTGATAGTTGAAGGATACTTAAAAAAATGTAACAAGCATAGCTGCCCTGTTTGCTTTAAAACACCAGTTATTTTGATTCAGCCATGTTGTATGTGTTTTAATGTGTCTTCTCATTGACATCTGACAATTGTAGATGTTTACCAGCTATGCAGTTGGGGCTAACTTATTATGGATTTCCAGGGCAGTGAAGTTTCTTTAGGAAAAGACCAATTTTAATTGTCCTTTCCGTGTATGATGCGTGTAGAATCTTGTAAGAATGTTGTGACCTACATAAAAAAAAAAAAAAATGTTCATGTTGCTAACAAAAAGGTGCCGGTATTAATCAAACCATGTGTATCAGTCATAAGATGTATGGTTTGGGTAATTGCCCCCATGAGGAAAAATTGGTTATTTCATTAGGCACCTGTTACAGAAGTGCATTTTATAGAAGATTGTTTCTATAACCCTCGTTTAACCTACATTAACTTTATTCTCTTTACAGGTTTATCCAAAAGTAACAATTGGAGTATTTATAGAACAGCCCACCCCCTTTTTGACAGAATTCTTCAACAAACTGTTAGCATTAGATTATCCAAAAGAAAGTTTGTTTTTCTTTATTCATAACAGTGTAAGTATTATTTATGTGAAGTTTGAATGGATTGTTTAAAGATGTAAAATCTATTATGGATATTGATTTGTAAAAATCTTAAACATACTTTCAGCCTGAAAAACAATAGAAAATATTGATATCGCTTTCTAAATACTCTGAACTTATTTTCCCTGCAGGAGGTGTACCATGAAACTCACCTTCAAAAGTTTTGGGAACAAGCAAAGAGTGTTGTTGGAAAACTAAAAGTAGTTGGACCAGAAGAGGCTTTGACCCAAGCAGAAGCAAGGAACATGGGAATGTAATATGCTGCACTCTGAAAAATATACAAACATTAACAGGGTTATTCAATAAAAGTTCCTATCGTAAAAAAAATCTAACATCTGATTGGTTAGGGCAAAATTAGCACCATTTTTAACGATAAGGACTTTTATTGACTCTCCCTGTAAATCTTTCTAATAATTGTTGATCATTTATAATTACAGATTGTTAGTGAAGATTGAAGTTTGTCATTTTTATTTCAAACTTTTAGAAATTGTTTGTAGTTGTGTGTAGTTATGCTCCTTATGGTTCCTTATGCTCCTTATGGTTCTCCTGCAATTCCTTTTCAAAGTCCAGGAAACTAAAGAGCTGTCAGTGAGTCATCCGGTCCTTGCTATTTTCTCTACCTTAGGAGAAAGCTTCATTTTTAGGGTGGACATGCCCTTTTAAAGACTACTGTATGATAATACTTGTGTTTTATAACCTGCTATGTCCTACTAAAATATAACAGGATTTATTTGTTAATAACATGGTTTATGAAGAAGTTGTCCTTAGCTAGTATTCCTTATCCTTTCTTTATCCTTCCTTTATAGGGACATATGTCGTCAGGACAAAGAATGTGACTATTATTTCAGTATTGATGCTGATGTCATGCTGACAAATCCACAAACTTTAAAAATACTCATAGAACAAAACAGGTTTGTTATAGTTTTAAAATGTTTGGCGCTTTTCAGTAACATGTTGTTATAGTATATGTGCTCTTGATGAAAAAAGCAATATCATAAAATAATATCTACTGTACATTATTTGCTATCCTGAAGTTTGTAGGAAACCAGTTGCTAGGTGACTGCATTTTAAAATATGATGATTTTATTACTTTTTTTCTTAATAGAAAAATAATCTCACCTCTTGTTTTACGTCATGGGAAACTTTGGTCTAATTTTTGGGGGGCTCTAAGCCCAGATGGGTACTATGCAAGATCTGAAGATTATGTGGATATTGTACAAAGCAAAAGAGTGTAAGTATACATTGTCTGTAATCTAATTAATGGTCATTGAAATGCGTTGGTTAACAGCTACCAAAATGTGAGTCAGAGCCATCATTTAAAGGTCACATAGTTAGCTATGATTAACATTTTAAGGCTGCAGCACACTGTGCCTGACTATTTTCACAGTTTTCTACTTCTCTTTGCATTGGTTTGTATGTCACTGTGTATTGTTAGAAATTGAAAGTGACTTTTGCAAAGCAAGAGCATAAAGCTTGATGGTTTAAAAGAGAGGAACTGAGAAAAAATTATGATTTTCAATTGTTGAAAGCACGAAACACTGATCACATTAAGGTGTTGTTAGCATAGTTTTGTATGGGGGGAGGGGGGGAGACTAAATGTAACTAATTTTCTCCTAAATTTCTTGTATATGTTTATTGAGAACAGTTATAATGAATATGTAATTTTTATTTTGTGCTTCCAGCTATATTTCCAGTTTCCAGTGCATGAATCAAATTGTAGCTGCTTTCCAGGAAATGGATTTGGATAAGATAATGCTAGGGTGTATCTGGGTTTAGGAAAAAATGTGCACAATGCATAAACATAAATAAACCAGACTAGGGTTAATCAAACTCATCTTAACTCTAAGGAAACTGATTATG
The DNA here is from genome assembly GCA_019447015.1 of Hymenochirus boettgeri. Lineage (NCBI taxonomy): Eukaryota > Metazoa > Chordata > Amphibia > Anura > Pipidae > Hymenochirus > Hymenochirus boettgeri. Next base: position 225,835,259 of record CM033473.1, on the reverse strand, counting down.
CTGAGGCTACAGTTAGATAACAAATGTTAACCTCAGTAGATACTTTTACCCTCAGTAGATTTGTTTTAAAATACATTGTTCAGTTATATTTTCAGAAGAGTCTGATAAGTTGTAATTGTACTTTATTTAAGGTACCTTTAAAGGTTTAATGGATGAGAATAAATGATACTCAGAGAAGAGGGTTAGTGTGAAATGCAGCTAGATACACATGGTATCGGTGCTAGGAATGGTGAATACAAATTACTAATTTAACAAATAGGCAACAGGTGTGCCATAGTACCATTCTTAACCCAATCATATGTGATAGGGGCACTCATGCTGCTATATAACTATAAAGGTTTAATGGATCCTTGTGTAAATGGAGCTAGAAGTCTTGATCAGATGATAGGTAGAATTTTAAGTGGGGGGGGAGATAAAACAATAGACCAAACAAGAAAGAAAAATGTTAGAAGCGCAGGACTTTTATACTATATTACTACATTTTTAAAGGAATGAACAAGGTGGTATTTTTTTTTAGCAACATCTATATCTGTAGTTGAAATATGTCATTTTAATGAATAAGAACTTGTTTTTCATCAACTTTCCAGCGTTCTTCATTTGTGCTTAGGATTTGTGCCATATTCCAGTAACCCGAGTACATGTTTGTTCTTTGCAATTGTAGAGGTGTTTGGAACATGCCTTATG